>JAMKCH010008651.1:0-30889 GCA_023653785.1 Ophioderma brevispina
AAGGAATATTGAGGGTAAAATCTACAAAAAAAGTTAGGAGTCAATACAAAATACATTTTAAAAAATGCAGTAGTTTTCTTACCATAATGCAAAAGAATCATCGCATCTGAAATTTGTAACTACGTACAGGTCACAGTAAATCATTTTAATTACCTATGTATAAGAAGGCAGTTCTGATCTTCAGATAGAGAAGAGTGATGGAACGACTCTATAGATGAGGTGACAAGTGACGTCAACGCCGGGCACGACAAGCACTGCCAGCAGTATGCGTGAGCACCTGCAGGGTGCTTTTAAAATTCGCGCTCAAGCAATGGTGTAACTGTATTGGCATATTCTCGACACCTCTAACATGTCAGTAGACCAGGTGGCTTAACTTGTGGGTAACACACTGATGTCAATCATCTATACAATGGAATGGCTACACAGCAGTAATTGTATATTAGATATGAAGCAAGCGGCGGAAATCTTGGTCTTCAGGAAACAATAGCATCCAGAGACACCTATTTTCGTTTTTCTTTTTTCTTCTCCCTTTTTTTATGCTTTTAAAAACGTTATTGTATCAGTGGGGAATATTCAATAATAATTTGTGATTTTTTCCGGTGTGAAAGTAGCTATAGTCCGGCGGAGCATAGTCCCCCGCGGGGGGGCCCTTCCTCCATAAACAGATAACGGAATAAAGCGTGATGAAAAATGTTGCGTGAAGAGTCAAATGAATCGATTGCCTATTGTTCACCATTGTTCCCGGACTTGAGTACGCCGGTCAATGGTTACTTCTACACGGCTTCAATAATTTTCCAGAGACTAGTATAATGATACCTATAGCCAACCATTCCAGCAAGCCAGCTAAACATTAGAGATTGATATTGAAAAAGTTTTGGCCCATTGCACTGCCGATCCCTCCACATCCAATAAATCGTTTCAATTCCATTTTCTGCAGAGATACAGATATACGACACACTTTGTTATTATTTATTATCCAAAGGAAAGAAATGACCCCTCTGAAATTTACATAGCTCCAAAAAGCAATTCATAAACACAAACAAGGGCAAATAATCCATTTAAAAGATAACCAGCATCCGGTTCTTCATAACCGTGTGGGAAAGTATCCTATTAATTCCACAAAGCGGTGTTTTAGGCTATGTATCGCGAAGAGGTGGATTTTGTCACAGCAAACTTTCTATCCACCCTCTTAATAGCTCTTACTCTTGTAGGACTATGGTATAACATGCAGGAGGATTATCCGAGTAGTCGAGTTACATACCCTACTTACACTGCAATTATAACAGGCTGATTTCCAAAAAAAAGAAGTTTACTCATTTTGTAATGGTTGAGTAAAAATTCTAAAAGGAATTCTCTGTAAAGTATATGTAATTGTTAAAAGAGCATTTCGAAGGTTAAATTTAACAAAGAATTTTAAGTTTGCACTGCCAACTCAAGTTGTATCATTTGAAAAAATCACCATTCTACTGACTGTACACTTTGGGTAAAACTTGCATCAGTTCATTCCACATCAAATCCATAAAGTATGACAGACAGATCAATTGGTTTGCAATTGTTATTGTATTAAATAAGTTAGCTACTACACTCGACTCAGAACCATAAATCAAAAACGACCAATTAAGTACCGTCGTTCTATATTCATTAAGCAATAATTATAACTATAGTTGTCATGTTAAACCCTTCTGCCAATTATGTCTTGCAAACAAACTGACCCAAAAAACATGCACTGGAAGTGTTCTTAAAAGAGAAGTCTTAAGAGGAAACAGTGCTAGAGGCTTGCGAGAGATTAAAAATTAGATTTATCATTTTAATATTGTCAGAGTTTTAAAATTTGCTCTTGATTGATGGATTTGAGTATGAAATTAAAGTAAAAATTATGTTGACAATGAAAGTTTGCAAACCATGGAAAGCTTTCTGTTCACGAATTACTTCGATTTGGTGTCTATAGAATAATTGCAAAGTTTACCAGAGTGTTGCCAGTCATGGAAATGGGTGGTTTTATTCAAATAGTCTAACTCGGGTTTGGCATGAGCAAAATTGAAAAAATTCTTTTTTTAATGTAGACAATCCGAAACTCTTCTTTCTAATGACATATTAGTTTAAATGAATTCGCTACAGATTTTTTTAAAAACTACAACAAAAATGAGTAAACTTCTTTTTGAATCAGCCTGTATTAGTACGGGTTTGGGTCACTCTACGAAGCTGGAACACAACGTATGATTATATTAAAAATGGGATAAGATTAATACATTTGCAACACATTGTTTTCTATCAATTCTATTAAGTTCGTGTTACAAAATATTTAGACATTGCTTCAACTCCAAAACAATAAATATGGATAAAACCACGATGTCCCTCTTTCATCGTTATATTCAGCTATAATAGTATGTTACTAAAATCACGCCAGTTTTACTGTTTTATTCATTTTTGTGTCGTCTGCGAAGCAAGCACCAAGGATTGCTTTGGTAGTATGTCTGTCTGTGTATCTGTCTGATAAAAATGTTGACCCAAATGTTAACCCAAATGCTAAACCTAAACATAATTGCCCACTCTTTCCATATACATGCGCACATTTTCATGACACTTCGATACAATGGTCCTTGGGTAGTGTCCCACATGTTGGTGACCTCATGTGTCCTTGGTGACCTCATGTGACATTTCACAAACCGCGATGGCAGACGACACATGCGTTCGTTGAATGCTGTGTTTTTAATATTAAATGCTTCAACTGAAAAAACGGTGAGATATCTGTGAGAACATACTATAAGGTAACGATGAATCATTGATGTGACAGGGAACGCCAAAATTCTGCAAAGTGGTTTCTTATATGTTTGGTAGAACTAATAGTGTTTGTGTTGTTGGTACTTTCTCTGACCCACTGGAGATGGAATGTGGTTTACCACATGGTCCCATTGTGGGGCCATTTACCTTTATATCTTGCCACTAAGTCGGATTATAAAGTCATTTGGAATATCATATCACGTGCATTGTGAGCAGATGAAATTAAGTTATTCATTAGCTTCAATCCTATGGACCCACCCTAAATTATTAATGCCCTCGAGCCGTTCTCTTTTTGAACTGATGCTATAACAATTGCTGGCGGAAGAGCAAGTTGAAACTCACTGATGACTCATGACAATCGCAGTTTCTTGTTGCTGTATCTCCCAATCTTTTCTTAGAGTCTTCTGCAAAAAGTTGCAGGCTTCCTGTAGAAAGTATTTCGAATCTAGAGTGTCTTTTGTAGCACACCTACCATCGAGTATATTTTCCTCTGCAAAATTGTAACAAAGTTTGGAGGGTCAAATGTATTTTTTTCACGCGTGTTCAATCACATCAACGGGAGGAAGACATATTCTAAACGAGGTTTACGCGTTTACTCATGCTAAAAGTTTATCTTATGGAAAAATCGGTCAAACTTAAAAGCTAATTACAAAGCATAGCCCTGAGGATGTTCCTTGAAATTTTCTCTTTAAATCTCGAATATCGAGCGAGTTGACACTATGTCCGTTATTCTCATCGCGAATATAAGGGGTTCAATATCATGAACGCTATCTGAGAAAGTAAATTGTCATAATAAATTTGATTCGTAATGCGTGAATAATGCAAATATTCTGTAGCTATCAGATTCTCCATTGTCAGAGGTTATGACGTAAGGACAAGCTTGCTTATCAGGTGCTCGACTATGGGTGCTCTCATGATCGTTCAATATTCGCGTGTTGAGCTCTGTTGGAATAAACTAGCATTGTAATTTTCCCGGGGGATAGGTTTATTTTTCTCAATTTACCAATGCGATATTTTGAACATCTGATTAGCGCAGTAGCTAGCAGACATCTGCCAAAAAATAAATAAATAAATAAAAAATACACAAAAATTTTAAGCGTATCCAGCACCAGTATCTGTAACACAATTTTTAAATTGAACAAGTCATGTTGAAAACTATACCAGGTTATTTGTCGAACCATAATAATTCCAAAACCAAAAAGATATAGTTTGCACTATCTGCAATTTTGGGAGTTATAGGCTAAAAACAGGAAAATCAATAAAAAGAGTCATTTTCAGTTGTACAGGGGTCAAATGTTAAAGTTACTTCGATTTAGATAAAAATGGTGCAATTGATGGAGCTCATAGGATTAAAATAAGAACAAGTATTAAAAATGTTTGCTTAACAAAGTAGGTGAAAACAAGGTCAAGCCCTATTAAATGCAATGGACGCCGACCTTTGGCGCCCCTACATTGGTGACTAACCATTTGCGGAACGTTTCAAGGGTCCCTGTCAGGTTGTCTACATATTTCATAACTCAAACCTTTTGTACTCGAGATATGTTACAAATGTTTTCTAGTTCCCAGGCCAATCCTGACTGCGATGGATACAGTATCTTAGGCAGTCAGTTCCCTATGCCAAGTATGCAAATGACCAAAAGTAATGGGTTTAAACGCAGGTGACCGTTACGGCACCCAACCGACTCCCTCGTACTAAACATGCTAAATATTGGACAGTTGACAAATCATGTAAAATTGAATTTAGGTCTTAGCTCCCCAGCTGCAGTCAGAGAGTAGTAGCTGCAGTAGCCAATGGATTAGCACAATTCCCAACTCAAGCACGCTTCACATGTAATCTTGTACACGAGCCTAATATGTGATCTTTAGTTACGAGGACTGTTAGTATCAAACACCATTCCTGGTAGTTTTTAAAATGTTCAAGGTTTCCGGTGTGAAAGGAGATATGGTCCGGCAGGATTCATAGTCCGGGCTCCGTAGACGACAACGGAATAAAGCGTGGAACTGATGTTGCGTGCAGAGTCAACTGAATCGATTGCCCTATTGTTCACCATTGTTCCCGGACTGTGAGCCCGGAGGACAATATCTCCTGCCACACCTGTGGCATAAAATATCGTAATGCCCTTTGAATATGATGAACGTAAAACGAAGCTGATTCCTGAATATTGACATCACAAATTTGGTCATTTTGTAGATATTTACATGGAAAGTGCGCTATTATGGACCGAATTGTACACCACTGTAGGTCAAAGTATCCAATGGCTGATTACAAAAATCATCATAGATAACTTTTGATGTCATAAATTTCGACTAAGGCAATACAAGAATTTTTCTTAATGGTTTACGGAATGACTTGGACCATCGATATCAGCACTATTCTGTGTAAAATATGCGCACCTTGTGAGTTTAGAACTGTTTGAAGAGTGAAAAAAGGATGATAGAGGACGCTCTCAGACACGACAGTTACAGGACTACAATGCATTCACTTGTTATTGAATTCCAGAAATGTCCAAAAGTGGACAGGTGACCTATAGGTGATTCGGGGTTTTTCGGTACAGCTCAACTTCCGGTTCTCGGATTTAAAAAATACTGGATCACTCATTTCATTTCAATAACAAGTTTGTAAAATAAAATTCAGTGTTGAATAAATGCACTATTATGGATGTTACTCTTTTAAGCCTGAATATAACATTTCAGCGTGGCATCTAGTTTTAATGTTGATTTTCGAATTCCCCAACACTGCTGATCGTACTCTGCCCTCTGTAAATTGACTTTGGCTAATGAATACCTGTGTGGAATGCCAAACTTTTCAAAGATGGGACATGTTAATCCACGAGCCGGAAATTGACTTGTACCGAAATCCATTCCCTCGATTCAATGGACGATTGAAATACAGAATTTACGTATCATACTCTATTTTAATTATGGCATCTTATTGCACAGAGTCCATCCATAAAGACCATCGCTGTGAGGCTGTGTTTACGGCTGAGGACGTTCAATTTCTAAATATTCATTCTAAATTTTACCTGAATGTTTATAAAATGTATAAAACAAAAGGGTTAAATTTCTCGATGTTTTGAAACACCGTGAATTAAAACATATGTCGTGGGGAAAGTGAGGGAATTCGACACCTAATGAGTACTGATACAGATTCTAATTAACCTTAGTTTCCGCTTATTTTGATTGATTCAGAATGATAAAGTATGGAACTTGATATTATTGGAATACTTGATACAATTCAAGCGCCAGTCAGACTACGGAAATTATGATATTCTGAAATTATGCTGACATATTTATACAAAATATAACACTAGCGCATTAGGAATGCAATATACTTAAATGGACTTCAATTGCAATAATGAAATGAGAAGAAATAATAATAATAATAATAATTTGAATATTTTAACGCGCGACATATCCGCGTAAATGTGCTCAAGGCGCTGTGCGGCAGCCATGAAAGGCGCTCCGGACAGCAGAGAAACCATGATACCTGAGCAGATTTATGTCGAGAAACTCGATTTTAGAAACAGGAGGAAACCGGAGTACCCGGGGAAAAACCTGCGGGAACGAGTATGGATCGAGAAACCAAATTCACATAAGGCCGCCGAGAATGAGCCCCTGCCGGGGGTACTCATCAGTGAAAGGCGAGGGAAGATACGCTACGCCAACCCGTTCCCCGGGTTGGCGTTTTACTGAATTTTTAATACTATGGTGGATATTCTGCCAAAATAATGTAGTAACAAATTTGAACGGTCCTTATGAAAAAAAACTTTCCGTGGAGGGGGTGGGTTGGGGGGGGGAGGGGGTCCAGGACCCCTACAAAAATGTAAGCATTTATTTTGTACTTCTTGTGGTGAACAAATGCAAATTGATTGCACCGTTTGTTAGTAGAGCCTCCTTATCCACTAACGGGAGGATTCATAAAAAAATAACTTTCCACATACAGAGTGAATAAAAAAATGTGCATGAAAAAACACAAATTGACCCTAACCTGTGTAATCAACTGTGACGCAGTTGATATTGTCCTAATCTGCAATCATGTCGACTTTCTATGCTGAAAAAAATTAGGAATTTGGTGAAAAAATGAGGTAGATATGAAAGATTTTCGTGGCGGATCTATTTTTCTCTCATTATTCAGAATAAAAACCCAGCTTAACTGTGTAAAACCATTAAATTATTATACTAACTCATGGTAAAACCCATTGGAACCGGGGTAAAATGTATCAGCCGCAAAAATCGTTCATATCTACCTCATTTCTTCACCAAATTCCTTCATTTTTTCAGCACAGAAAGCCGAAAATATGCAGACCATGAAAACATCAACTGCGTCACAGTTGAGTAAACAGGTCGGGGTTTAAATTTTGTGTTTTTTTCATGCACAATTTTTTGATTCACTATGTATAGGTGACCTTTGACCATTGGTGGCTACAGATATGTAGACTTATGATACTTCCATACACAGGTATTTATTAGAATTAATGTTTGTTTATAACCAGTTGCATGTTGATATATTCCTAACGTCCCTTAAAAAAATGCACTTTTGAAAAAAATCACGGAGCGGATCCCTGCGTTGGGTTAGGGGGAAAAAGCCCCTAGATCTAAAAAGAAAAAAATAACGCTACCTCCCTTTTTTGCGGTGATCGTCAAATTTTCCTCTATGTATAATTTAATCCAGATTGATCCAGAACGCATTTCCTTGGACAAAGGAATAAGAAAAGACATGGTCTGGAAAAAGGCATCACGAAAAAAAAAACCTAAAATGTATCCAGCACCCAATTTATTACTAAATATAATTATTTTGGTCTATTCTAAACCCATAAAAGCTACTATTTAAATTTCAGTGCATCGTGATGGAGAAAAAAATCATATTGGAAAAATTTCTTTCTTTTTGTATTTCCTAAACTTATTGGTTCCTTCTATTTTCAAGGTTGACTGTGTTTCCATCTACGAAAAAATGTAGTCAAACAATAGGTTTTCACAAAATACAGCCACTCTTGTACATGCAAGGTACCAGTAAGTTTAAGAAAGACAAAAGAAAGGCATTTTCCCAGTGTATTCAGTACCTGTAGAAAAGGCTTGGAGCATGGTCAAATATCACATAAATACTGTGCTATGAAACAAGAAAGATATCAAGATAGAAAAAACCAGACGGACAAAAAGAAGACAGACAGATTCGAGAGACAGACAAGTTAACGAGCGTATACCTGTGCTCGAGCTTTGGACTTTTGTATTAAAAGCACCACACCCCTCTGTAGAAAACATGTACCTAATATTTTATTCTGCGGCCCTGAATACTAAGTCCGACCGGATAACATTTCCTTCTACCGAGGAAAGTGTCTGGAATTCCCAGCTACTGTAATTGATTTCTTTAGGGAATATATTTCTTCTTTTACCAGTATAGCTTCTTTTTTTCATGGATATCGAAATATCTATCTTTGGTTATTATAAGTAAAGAAATAACATATAAGAAATACAAAAAATACAAAAAAAAAAAAAAAAAAAAGAAGAGAAAGAAAAATAAAATAAATCTTACCCCTATTAAAATCTATTTTACTGCTTGAACACACAATAGTAATCCATATCGATTCCGTTTCAGGGTAGAATCACCATACTGCTTTAAAGCATTTTCCACCCGAATTAACGACCCAATTAACGAGACAATTAAATGATTTTGGCACTCGTTTCCCCGATCTTCATTTTAGACTGATCTAAACATAAAGGAGGATTTAACAAGAAACCCATTGCTTTGTCACGTGATGTTCCTCCTGCTCTTACGTAATTGGTCATTAATGAATATTACCCATCTTGCTATCGATATCATATAAGGATCCTCAAACCTATACATGTGAACCAAATACGGTACTTCTTTTCAGCAATTGAGCTATCAAGAATAAAACTAACACCAAGTTTTTAAGCATTGAATTTTAATTTAATTTTTTTCAGGAACTATTTCAAGCATGGGACAATGTACTCCCTGAAGACATTGTAAAAGAAAACAACCATTAATTAGGGGTGGTTCAAGACATAAAATGTAATTGAGGGGTAGCCACAATTTGCGCACCCACTGCAGTCTGCACCCAGTTGAATTCAGCAGCCTTGACGGAATAAAGTACAGTATCACGTGCACTTTATTCCGTCAACGCTGCTGAATTCAACTGGGTGCAGGATGCAGTGGTGCGCAAATTGTGGCTACCCGTAATTGAGGGTGATGTATAAGTATGCACAGTGCTTGCCTGATGTATGAATAACAGCGATGTGAATAGCCTGCGCATCAATAAGAATCCTTGCAGTCATCATCCTGTCTCCAAGTAGCCATGGTAGCAAACAGTTGACTACCTTATAAAGATTCATTGTTATGTAGTGTATGGCTAACCCCCTGTTCTATGCAAGACTTTTGTAGAGGCATGCTAGAAGATGTTAGAGATGACAATATTTGAGATAAGATTTAGTCAGTTTTCAACCTGGAGGTCTTACTTACTTTCGACTGCCACCTATAAATATATATTTTAAGTACCAATTAACTTTCACTAACAAGTAACCTATGCTGAAATGTGACGAAGCAAATGGTTTTAGCCAAAGTTATTTTTGTCAGCTTCGTCAGCCCATCGCCTTGTAATATTTAGCACCTCTTTTAAAGTAGAATAACTCGGAATGGTCATGACCTATAAAAAGAACAGTTGTCTGAGCTGTTCATACATCTACGTACAAAAAGTACTGCAGGGATCAGGAATTGAACCAACAAGTAGGAAAGAATACAGAAACTATTTTTTCAACTTGCTGTTTTCCTGATCGATCTTATAGAAAAGCGGGCTTGGATTTTAGAAAATATAAAATTCATCTTATTACATAATGACGGTGTTTTCTGCTTATTCACTTTAAATATGATTTAATACGTTGGTAAGTATTATAATATATGCAAAAACTCGGTTTTGAAAAAAAATGAGGGCAGACTTTTTGGAAACGTCCTCATGTTGTTATGATGTCTCGTGGACGTCAACGTCAGAAATGCCCTTTAAACACAAACAAACGAGCCATATGCACAAATAATCTGAATTTTATGATATAACACTGTTTTAAATGATTTTAATGAGATTGATTGGTTCAAGA
Source organism: Ophioderma brevispina (assembly GCA_023653785.1). Taxonomy (NCBI): domain Eukaryota; kingdom Metazoa; phylum Echinodermata; class Ophiuroidea; order Amphilepidida; family Ophiodermatidae; genus Ophioderma; species Ophioderma brevispina. The sequence continues at coordinate 9,886 of JAMKCH010008651.1, forward strand.
ATTTGGAATGTCCAAAACACAATTACAATTCAATAATAATACACTCAATGAGATTTTACTATATTCTAAAGTTCACTTATGTGACGACGTATTTAAATTAGCATTGCAGTAAGTCTTCATACCCTAAACAAGCATTTTTGTGTTTTGGCTCACCATAAACAAGTCTTTTTGTCAGTTTTGCTACCGTAAAGAAGTGAGCAATGCATTGTGTTGATAATATTCCCTTATTATCTGGCTTTGCTCATGTTGCTTTACTTCCAAATTACAATATTTTTGATGATTTTGATCTCGTGTACATCACAACTTCAGGGTTATGAAAAAAAACATACCCTTTTTTCCATATTTTGCTGTTTTTGACAACCTAATCAATGTACGAGCGTACATCGCCTGTTGGAAAAAAGAGACCATTTTTACGCGTTTTCTTGTTCACGCATCATATCCACCTTTGAATACAAGTGGCCCCCGGGGTCCTCACAGAGAAGACTCCAAGATGACAGCATGCAAGTCTTATAAATGCACGGTATTTAATCCATGGGAATCTTCTTAGTCCTGAATATAATTTTCTTCAGCAGTTAAAGACGACGGGGTTTGTCCGTCGACGACATTAATATACTGCAGTAATCCAAATGATACCACCTAGAGTCTGTCTGTCGCAATTTCTCGTAAATGTTCACGTTTAGGATAAAAACTGGAATCCTTTTTGTTATTCTAAAAGCTGAAGCTTTAAAAAAATTACAGCAGACAGTTCATCTTTCAAGCTCCTGTGGTCAAAATGTCAGCACTAGTTCTGCACCAATCTATCATCCCTGGATATAAATTCTGCTGGCAAAGTTGTTTTCATTTAACCTCTCGTTATATTATATTTCATATCGGTTTTCCCATCTAAAAACAGTCATTACAATTAATCATGCTTAAACATAACCTAACACTGTCCAATTGGATCTCATATAAATGACAACATTTGCATTGCATCATCTTACATTAATAATAGCATAGAAAACTACCTATTTTACAATGTTTTTCAAATAAAAAGTAGCCGGGAAAACCCCAGGATATTTATAGTACTTAGCTCAATCCCTTGGCTTGAAAACATCTGGCCTGATCTCAATATAGACCTATTCAATATGACGTCAGCCACCAGACATGTTGGTGGACAAGACGAATACATTCCAGAACTACAACACATTAAGCTGCCAATCGATCCATGTTTAGCGATTGCACAGGGATCATTGACAGGTGAATGTATTGTAGTACTGGAATGCGTCTGTCTTGTCCACCAACACGGCTGGCTATTGAATACGCTCTATAGCACAATGGAAATTATATTTTTCCCTTCCATAATAAACAAAATACTTTTCCCGTTAGACATTTTTTTCTCTAAAAATAGAAAAAAAAAATTAATAACAAAATGGTCCAAATGGAGGATATTAATAACAATGTCTCATTAAGCTGAACTTTTGGGCAAAATTCGTTCGTTTGAATGCAAAACCAACGTAAGTGATATTTTTGTTGAAATTGATTTTTTTGGTGAATTTCGAAAGACGAAGCATTAGCGCATAATTTAAACTATGTGTGAAGATATGTAAGTGATCAGAAAAAAGTTTTTAGTTAGAAAAAGAAGATAACGTATGTGCAATGCGTTTTTTCCGCTTAATGCAAGACAAGCGTAAGTGTCACTTACGTTTGTCTTGATTGATTTCTCTTGCATTTAAAAACATTGAGACACTTCTGATGGCAAACCACGTAAGTGCCACTTACGTTCCTCTTGTATGACGTTGAACAACTTCTGAAATGCAAACAAACGTTAAGTGCCACTTAATGTTCCGCTTGTATGACTTGAAGACACTTCTGAAAGCAAGACCAACGTAAGAGCCACTTACGGTTCCTACTTGTATGACGTTGAGACACTTCTGAATGCAAAACAAACGTAAGTGGCCACTTATGTCCTCTTGTATGAACGTTGAGACACTTCGAAATGCAAGACCCACGTAAGTGCCACTTACGTTCCACTTGTATGAACGTTTGATACACTTCTGAATGCAAGACCAACGTAAGTGCCACTTACGCTTCCTCTTGCAGTACAACACTCCTGAACTCTTTTGAATATAAGACCAACGTAAATGCCACTTGCGTTCCTACACCTGCAATTAACTGGAAAATTCTGCTGGGTCAGATACGGTTCTCTTGTTTTGTAATCATAATTATTGTTAATGTACATCCAGGGGAAATTAAGATATTTAAAAATCATTGAAAAAATATTTCAAATATTTGTGTTTCATTCGCTATTTTTAATGGACAAATGTACTATGGTACAATAAAAACACCAAAACACGTCTTCCTGTACAAACTGGTCCACGTGCACTAACGTTGGTCTGCAATTGGAGTTGAAGTAATATTTCTGGGATAGTGTTTGTTATCTTCAGGTTTTATATTTGCTAATTGCCTATTTGTAGCTTTGCGTCTTTTCAACCATACTAATCAAGGTTGTAAGTGCGTGCTATATCAGACAAATGGGATTTGTATACCATTTTTAAATGATTGAAAACTTACTGCATATTTGATTGGCTCAAAAGCTTTACGGAATTTTAATGGGCGTAACTTTATACTTCTGCTTTATGGCCAATTAGACTCATATTGAAGGAGTTAAAAAGATTGACAGCCCTAAACCCAAAGAAAAATATTTGCGAACGCGACTTGGGGTTTCACACCACTAAATGCTAGTCCCATTCGTTCCTTTACAAAATGGCCGAGATGAAAATGTCATTTTTTCCTCAATGGAACATCTCAGAACCTGAAAGCTAACATTCCTGCTTATCTTACAACATCATTTAGACCATCATATCTCTACCCAATCAACCATGAAACAAGGCGACTCAGTATTTACGCGATGCGTACAATATGTCCCGCCTAATATTCGCGATCAGGTGAAGTGTCAACTTAACTGCAACAATTAAAAATTTGGCTAAAAAAATCACTCGTCCAAGAACTTCCATCCATAACTTACCACACAGGGTCCTATGCCCCTTAGATCTTAGTTCATTGGGACAATTGAAACAACTCCATCCATAATTCACAAAAATAACTCTCAAACTTAATCGATGAACTCCACCCAAAAGTCCCGCCAACAATAACTTAAGAATACCTAAAACTAAGAATAACTCACAAGAACTATAAAATGTATTCACACAAAAAAATCTAAACAACACATATCATTTGACACAAACGATGTATGGCATAAGCCTTTAATGTAGCGAAGAATTTTGAACATCCGATGTACCGTTTCATCGAAAACATAATTGCGCATATTTAATTAGCTCATTTTGATACCTTAGCCGCAATAACTAAACCACACAATACATGTTCACACAAAGGATGTAATGCCTAAGCCTTTCAGTAGCGAAGGAATTTGCACATCCGATGTACCGTTTTCATCAGCGAATTGATTGCGCATATTAATTATCCATTTGCATACCTAAGCCGCTATATATCTGCCTTCAAAGTGCCAAAACAATTCCTGCCAAAATGTACTTCATGGCGTCACAAGGAATTTGGCATATCTGATGTAACCGTTGCACAGCGTACATTAATTTCCATATTTAATTATCTCATTTGCATACCTAATCCGCATATATCGTGCACTTTCAAAGTGCGAAAACAATGCATGCCAAGATTTACTTCATGCTTCAAAAGACTTTTGGCATATCTAATGTACTCGTTTCAAGTGATACATTAATTATGCATATTTAATTAAAGCCTCATTTGCATACCTAAGCCGTCTATATTACGCACTTTCAAATCGCAGAACGATTCACGCCGTGATGCACTTCCATGAAGCAAAGGAATTTGTGTGCCCCGATATAGTGGTTTTCAAAATACAGCATACAGGGTTAACATTTTTATCACGGAATTCCAGGGTTAACATTTTTCTCACAGACCTCGGACATACAGACATACGGACATACGGACAACCCGGACCACGGACGGACGGATCCCATTTCATAGTCCCCTTTCCGAACGTAGTTCGCGGGACAATTAGGGTAGTTATCCCCAAAATTTCCGAGCTACTGGACCGTGAAACACTAGCATGCACCGTGGACGCCTGGAGGTCAGAGCATCGCTCTGGTTCAGAGCCCTCGTTTTTTTTTTTGTTTTTTTAATATTTTTTTGTTTTGCTGAAAGTCGCAGTATTTTTGCCCTAAAACCCCGGCCCGTCAACCTCAGCAATATCAGTGATAACTACCCTGGCCAGTGACCGCGAAGTATTTACGATCCTAGCAGCGGCCAACGAGGGCTCTGGTGAATTCGCAGATCTCATCATGGGGAGTAGGACATGATTTGGGGCATGACGAGGTAAAGTCGGCTATGGAGCAGAGCACAAACGGAACTTCTTAAAACATCATTAGACCATATCGAAAAGCGCGCCACTGCTCAATTATAATTAACATGGTGGTGGTCCCGTATAGCGCCTATACCAAAGAACGGAAAGCTGGCACCTGAGTCAAGTATCCAATTAATTACATATCAATGACAACCTTTTTTTGATATTCTTACAGATGTTATACTTAATATTGATAGAAAACCCAGATATCGCCATTTCTCTCGTTTTTAGGTTTATACGTAGGCGAGGAGTCACCAGGTCACCAAAAAAAAAAAAAAAAAAAACGGCCTCATTTGCAGTAGTGGGGGCTGGACTTCCTGTTTCTCAGTTATTTACTGGTGTGAATCCTTGGAAGGACTGCTTTTATACCATTTTATAAAAATCATTAAAAAAAGGAAAACAAATATTGTAAGCACTTTTAAAACCACAATTTGGTATCCTACCCCGATCAGTGCGATTCCCTTAAATTACATTCTTCGCAACTCACAAACCACACTACACTCGTGTGCAAATCGATTTAGTTTAACAATAGTTCATGTATAGGATATGATGCAAACTGTACACTACTGCAGAATACATGACATTCAGCCATGATGGTATTTAAGCAATGTCGTTCATATTAGATATATATAATCATTGTCCAGCCCTACATGTTAAGATTGTTTATAATATAATTTACAGATGTAAGTCGATGACAATGCGTACCACGGTCAATAATTGCCTACGAGCTGTGATATTTATGAATGGCCCCGTTCAGTTGATTTAGGGCGCGGACTTGCCGGGCGGCGTTCACTTCCGTTGGGGTTAAAAATAATATGCCGTAGCAACAATTACCCTTTAAGGCATACGACTGCATCGATAATGAAGCATTACGCGCAGTAAAACCACGGAGTCATCCCTTCTCTCATCGTGTGGAGAAACCTCTCTATTTGATTTCCCACACATCTTGTATTGACATACGTCGTTTAGGCGAAACGCAGATAGTAATTTTAAGGCGGTATGTTAATAATTATGGTTGATTCAGTCAAAGCGCACGCATAATTGGAGCAAGCAACCCTAATGCCGGGAATATTCCCCAAAACAGCTCGTCTACACCACACGCAGCCTCATACATGTCAGTGTGTGAAGCCATGACGGGTATATAGCGTTCTTGTCAAATGCGCATAGGAATTACTACAGACGAGCACGATATGTACTAGAATATGGCCTGGGACTGACTAGGCCTTAAAAACCTTTTTCTCTCTTTCGCTGTAAGGAAATTAACAATTTGATTGTCGTGCGGGGGCGATTCTGCATGTGGAAACCCGTGTAGATGATGATCGACCATCGCTAGGGTAACGGACCACTTGCAGTATCATGGAGAAAACAGTGGATATAGTTACACAATGGGTGTTGGTTTGAAGACCGAATATTAGACCTTTTCTAGCGGTATATCAGGTAAGAATCTGGCCTTTTGATCATGTCCTCAATATCATTGTTGAGCATTGTATTTTGTATGTAGGATATTGAAATAAAGATTGATATTGAATATTGAAGAAAAAAAAAGAATCTTTCCTATAATAATATCCTAAAGATATGCATTTACTTTAATGTTTTTGGAATTGCTCAATTCTTTCTATAGTATTGAGGAATACGAGATTCAAATTTGTAAGTTAATATGGTAATTTGCTATGATTACAATTTTGTATAACCGGATCATCGTTGACTAATAACAGGTCTTTTTTGTCAAGTGAAAATCTTAAATTACTCTTATATAACGAGTTTCTTAGACTGCAAATATGCATCATGTATGATATTGCAATGACGGTAAATATTTTTGTTCATATTAGAGTAAGATTTTTAAAGAGGAACAGAAACTTATGCGTTATCATTACAAGACATTTTGATGTCCAAATAAGCTTATAGAACGACGTTCTTTCGCTGTTACAGCTCATGTTCTAGCTTTATACATGAGCGAACATAAACCCATTGACATATAAATAAACCTAACTTCCCCTGTACCTATTAATAGATATAGGCGTATGTTCGAAATGTTAAAGTGGAGGAGAAAACTATACGCATGATAGAAAAACCACCTGGTTCGATCTCGCAAAGCTGACATTCAAATTGAATTCAGTGTATACCTTTAGTGTACTAAAGTTATGCAAGAGCATTAGACCCTGGAGAATATTTTCTTTTAATTTGAGTAAGTAGTGTGTATTGTATCATTTATTTGAATGTATAGCTAGTCTTGTTGTTCTGATGTTTCTCCTTCGAAAAAGACGATTTATTGCTTATTTATAGAAATCTTGGCGTACCAATATGCAATATATCGAAGCGTAGTATTTATAGTGCTCTATCCCCTATGAGTGTGATATATTTGCGAATAAGATATTACAAAACCATAAACGACTAAAGGTTTTTAAAGCGTAAAGGCCATTATAAAAGCAAAATATACTCGAGTTAAGACATCAAGCTTAATCTTGCTTTGAACGACTTAAATTGAGCCTCTTGCAAGTAGAATAAACATCACATCATGTTCAGACAAAGGTCAAACTACCACGCGTTAAATTCACTGTGCATCCGACCGTACACTTTCATGCTATCTACAGTAGACAGAAACATGCGTAGAGTTCATGAGCGAATGCACTTATTCCTTCCATAGATGGGCGATTAGCAAGTCGGATTAATTGCATCAGGGCGAGCTGTAATTGCGTATAATAATTTGTAATTTGTAATATTAGATTATGGACTAAATCGTGATAATTATACAGCAGGTTGATAAGCCCCATTAACACCATATATTTCTATTTGTTATTATAATATCGTGCATTGACATTTGTGTGGCTACTGATGTATATATAATATTCAACATGTGGTTCATACTACTTTAAATAAGAGTAATTTAATTATCTGTTTTCTACCCTCATCTTTATGTTATTATCTTTTTATTCATCATTCATCTCCGTTTCCTCAATATTTCCGTAATGGCCATATTTATTGCATTGCTATTTACATTTCAAATCCCTTTGCTACTAAATTGTTTTAAAGGGAATTGACCCAATCATTTTCTGATTTTTCATACGATGTTCTCTCTCACTTCCAGGAAGCATATCTCCAAAAACATGTGATTTTAAATATTGAATCTACGAGCAAAAATGTAAAATAAATATGCCCATAGGAGCGTGTGTGTTTTTTTTGTGTAAATTTTGGTCGACCACATTTGGAGACGTTTTTGTTTATTAAAGGAGAAAATATCTGGGCCTTAATTTTCATTAGAGTAATGAGAAAACTAAGAACTTCCATCCAATACCAAAAGCTAAATTTTGATGGAATAAAGGAGGTGGGTTTGAGGTCGGCGATCGGGTCACCCACCTTTAAAGCAGTTTCTTTTTTTACAACGTTACAACAAATTTGTATACTTGTTTACAATTTATTTTCCATTTACCGTCTTCTTATAGATTTACGTCTTCCAGTGTTTTCTTTATCTATTTCTTTCCTTCTTCTTCCCTTCTCTTCTTTGCCTTATTTATACATCAGAAACATTCATCCAGGTTATATGTCTCGCGAGGCAAAAGCTTTAAAACTTTAAACCTAATCACTTACGATACTTTCAGACCAAAAATCTCCCGAGGCGCACGTGCCCTACTGCTTTTACGCCATAGTAATTAAATAAGGACAAGTTTCGCGGGTGTTAATAAGCCACGGGACCCATTGCCTCAATGCTTAGTATGGAAATCCCTACCGATTTTGGCAACATCGATGCCAATTAGAGAACACAAGAAGACAATTTTAATTCAGCGAGCTTTCCGCTCACATATACCAATATTAGGCTTGAATTACTTATTCTATGTATAGCTTTCTGCCATGTATTATACGGACTGCTGTTAAAGATACCATCAGTGATTCCTCTGAAAGGGACAAAATATTTGAAATTTGCAGGAATAGCTTAAAAGTGGAGGATAAGTCTTTAGAATTCTCTTAAGTTACTTTTTCCAACTGAAGAATTGACAGAAAAAGAAGAAAACGCTAGTGTTCAAAGATATGACTCTCCATTCAGTTACGTGTTGTAGTAAGTGTCCGTACGGACAGTAATGACTAATATGTCCGATTTTGTCCTTATTAAGTTGCTTCCGGCCTTATCATTTGCAGAATATGTTAGGGTGCCTGTACTTGTTACAGACATGTGAAAATATGGTTTTTGATCTCAACCTTAGTTACTTTAAAGACATTATCAGTGACCCACCCGAAAGAGTAAAATATTTTGAATTTCACAGGATTAGCTTAAAAGTGAAGGATAAGTCTGTGGAATTCTCCTCGCAAGTTATTTTTTTTGCTAATAACTGAAGAATTGATAGAAAACCAAGAAAACTGCAGTATTCAAAGTACGCGTTGTAGTAAGTGTACGTACGGACAGTAATGATTAAAATATCCGATTTTGTCCTTTTTAAATTTTGGTTCATTACTTGGAGGGTATTTTAGGATACCTATATTTTGTTACAGACATGCAAAAATCAGATTTTTGATGAATTTTTCGATTATTTGTCTTAGCACATCACTAATAGTGTCTTGAACTCTTTCTGGTAGATTTGTAAAGGTTAGGAAGGCACCATTCGATATCTGGGGTGGGCATGGAAATTGTGGTCGGGCGGATGGTTACATAGTAGACGAATATTTTTGTTTAAAAAAAAAGTCAATGCACCCCTTTCTTTTTATCGTGTCCAAACACAGTGGTTCTCAAATATGATCCAGCCAGAGATGGGTACGACGTCTGGCTGCTTCACTGAATTCCGCAAGGTCCTTATTTGTGCATTGTTGCTCCAACAGTGGGCAGCCCAAGAGATGTTCCATTGTCTGTGGTGCTGTTCTGCAACCACAGGTAGTGTCCTGATCTGCTTCCAGGTAGCCCCGCTTCTGCAAGGAAACCTTAGATCGGCCAGTTCTGGTTCTCAATCTGTTGAGGCATCGCCATTCACCCATGAGGAGTCAGCTCCAGGTGGAAGATGCTCACCAGGTTCAATACCAATAGATGTTACTTGGTTGATAGCAAGTCTTTCTTTCCGCATTGCGACTCTCTTATGCTCCTTAGAGACTGATTCAAGAGGTTCGACTTTGCTTAAGAAACTCTCTGGATTTAAGGTGGTTGGCAGCAAGTCTCTGTCCGGACGTAGGGTGCTTGACATTAGATACTTGGCAGCTATACGCTCTTGCATGCTCGCTACACTACGACGGATGTCTAGTGGAGCAATTCCTGCTAGGATGTATAAGTTCTCCGTTGGTGTTAGACGAAGACATCCTGTGATAAGCCGGCAGGAGGCATTTAATGCTGAATCAAACTTCTTCGCATGGGTTGATCTTTCCCATTCAGGGCCAGCATACCCTGCACATGAGTAGCACAGGGTAAGTGCCGTCGATCTTAGGGTATGTGGGCGAGCACCCCATCTTGTGCCAGTGAGTTTGTTCAAGATGTTATTGCGTGAACATATTCTTCGTCTTCTTGTCGTGGGTCTCATAAGAGAGAGTGTGCGGTCCAAGGTAACTCCTAGGTATCACAGTGCTCCGGAGGTGTTCCAGACCAGCTTACTTTAAGCTGACGTTTGGCTTCACGGTTGCATAGATGGAAAGCACACACACCTGTGTCTTGGGTGGAGTTGCACGTAGGTGGTTTTCTTCGTAGTGAGTTCATCCAGAGCTTCAACAACTGTAAAGTCTGCATCGTGTGCGCTAATTCCAAGATCGTCTGCATAGATAAAATGACAGGTTCCTGCACTCTCAGGTTGGTCGTTGGTATAGATGGCTCTTCTTCGCTCGTAGCTGAACAAAGAACATCCTGTTTGAAAGCAATTCTTTGATTAGCTCAGGGTCAAGCGGATATCCTTGGTGAGTTCCAAAATCTTATGGAGAAGGCATCTGTAATTAACAGTGTCGTAAGCTGCTGATAGATCAACGAACACAACTCCGGTTACCAAACCCTTCTCGAAACCATCCTCGATGTGTTGAGTTAGGTTGAGTACTTGGCTAGTTGTTGATTTGCCTGGCCGGAAACCTGCTTTTTCTGGTATGAGGTGTTCGTCTATCACAGGTGCGATACGGTTGAGCAGAAGACGTTCAAAGAGCTTGTAGGTATGGCTGAGGAGTGATATTGGTCTATAGTTCTTGGGATTAGATGGATCTTTCCCAGGCTTTAGGAGTGTCATAACATGTGCTTTCCTCCAGGGCTGTTATATATAAATGGACTGGACTGAGGAACTATCTTGCAGCAACTCCATGGAATAGTCTACTTATAAGGGACTGCCGTGATAAATCATGTGAGAATGTCACCAATACCATTAGTGATGCCATGCAAGAATTCATTCCACAAAAGGTGATCAAAGCCTTTGAATCTTATCCAGAATGGTGGAACGAAGGCTGCGACAAAGCTCTGAAGAAGAAAGATAGTGCCCGGAGAAGGTGCCAAAAATCTCGTAGAACTCCCGAAGCTCGCCTAAATTACAACAAGGCTAGAAACGAGTATACATCTGTTTCTATGAAAGCTGCTTCCACTCACAAGATTAGAGTCAGAGATAAAATGACAGACGAGCTCCAGACTGGATCTAAGTTTTGGTGGTGGACAGCTCGTAGCCTAATGGGAAAAGGAGGGAAGTCTGAAATACCAGTCCTTAAATCAGGCAACTCTACATACCTCTCTGCCGAGGCAAAAGCTGAATGTTTTGCGACTTTCTTCAGAGAACAGTCTACCATTCGGGTAACAAGCATTCGCCTAGCAACTATCGACCGATCTCCTTGCTATCTATAATGTCCAACGTAATGGAGCGACTTATCTATGAAACAATGTGGCGCCATCTTGATGCGCATTCATTGATATCAAACAGACAGTATGGCTTTAGGTCTGGCCATTCTACATCTGATGCCCTGACCTATGTTTCCCAATACATCACTAATTCCATCAATGGCAGAGAGGAAGCTAGAATTGTATGTTTTGATATCAGTAAAGCATTTGAGAGTGTGGTATCCTGGTCTACTGGCTAAGCTTTCTGCCTTAGGATTCTTAGATAAGTTACTGAAGTGGCTGAAGGACTACCTGAGTGACCGCTCCCTCAGAGTCATCCTAAACGGGAGGGTATCCAGCAAGAAGTCGATCAATGCAGGTGTACCACAAGGCTCAATCCTCGCCCCTCTTCTTTTTATTATATTCATTGACGACATCACAAGAAGAATCCTGAATCCATCCATCCTCCAAGCAGGTCACACTCATGACCTTCATAAGATCAAAAGAGGACAGAATTCCAGCTGCTGCCTCTCTCAACAAAGAAATCGAGATTGGGCAACTTCATGGAATGTACTTTTCGGTGCTGCCAAGTATAAACTGTAACAATATCAAACAAGAAGGATCCTGCAACAGGCAATCCAAGTCTCCACTTCTTTGGAACAACTCTAGAAGAGGTTGACAGGGTCGATCTACTTGGCATCTCCATCAGTAATGACCTGTCATGGTCTCCTGTGATTACCAAAATGGCTAAAACTGCCAGTCAGCGACTAGGATTTCTAAGTCGAGCTGCACCCTATCTTGGGACAACTGAAAGGGCTGTTATATATAAATCCATGGTTCGATCCAACATGGAATATGCAAGTTCAGCATGGTGTGGAGCAACACCCACTTCACTATCCAAACTAGATGCAATCCAGAGACGTGCCATTTCCATCATTGGTATCCCCGAGAGTGAGCTCACCACTCATCACATCCAACCACTTGGTCATCGCAGCGCAGTTGGAATTGTCACTCTTTCCACCGCATGTTTTATGGACAAGCACCAGATCTCCTCAGCCAGCTACTACCTGAGCTGCTTTTAGTTGATCCTCGCCTTAGGCGCCCAGTCAGGTCTCATGACCTTGCTGTGAAAGTCCCAAGGTCCCACTTGGCCTCCCACAGAAGATCATTTCTCCCATTCTCTGTAGGCTTATGGAATGCCCTTCCTGCTTATGTAGCATCGAACCAGGACTTGTAGAGTTTCAAAAGGGAGGTTAATCGCTATTTTGGCGCCAATCCGCCAGCGTTACTAATTAGATAACAGCTTGTTACTGCCTAGATAGCCTTGACATTAAAAAGGATCTTTGGGAACCTGTGGGAAATAAGGCAGCAATTGTGAAAGCTCAAGAAGCCATTGCTTTGCTACTGGGCCGAAGTTTTTCAGTTGCTCAGTTGAGATATTGTCAAGGCCTATTGTTTTTCCTGGTTGAAGTTTAGCAATACCGGATTCCTATGAATGCCTTGGAAAGGCCTGGTATATATTCCGTCCTACAGACTCTGGGTATGAATCTCCGGGCAGTCTTGTTCACTAGTTGGGCAAATTTGTCATAGTTATGGGGTTTTGGAGGAATACTCTTCACGTTCTGGTCCAGGTCATCAGTGAATCATTGCCAGTCTGCTTTCTTATACATGTAGTTAAAGCGACGCTTAAAGGGCACTTTGTTTGGTCTTACTGCAGCGTTGACTTGGATACCGATTGGTCGATGTCGAGTTAGTGGGACAGGATCCAGAACAATCTTGCTACACAGATTAGAGATGTTTTGCTACAATAGCTAGATCAGGGTTGTAACCTCTCTTCCAACGGGCAATATAAAATGACGTCGGCAGCTAAGGGTCGTGAAGGAGACGTAGATGTTGACTGTCTATCCATTCTTGACAGCTTGGCCGTCTTTATTGGTTTCATTGTAGCCCCATTGGGTACCATGGCTGATGAAATCGCCAATAAAAAAAGTGAGGTTTGGTGGGATTCCCGAGGCTGAATTGAGGGTGCTTGAAGTCTACTGATGGAGGTTTGTAGACTGATGTAACTATGACAGAGCTGAGCTCAATAGTGAGGACTTCGATGTTGCTATCAGCAGACATTGATGTTGCTTCTACATTGGAACCTGTTTTCACAACTATAGCACTTTCACACTGTCTATGTGGTCTCTCGGTGGCTAAGACCATTCTTGGTATGGTTGGGTGATGGTTTTCGATTCCTCTGTGGGTTTACTGCAGACATAGGACATCGCATTGGAGGTTGTTACACATATCAGCAATATTACTTTTTGCACAAGAATATCTCTCTACGTTCAATGACACTATAGTCAAGGCAGACCTTAGAAAAGGCCTGCGATGGGGTCTAGTCATGATATGGGTATACTTGAGAAATGATGTTTTGGAAAAAACAATGTTTGGTGGTGTAGAGATTATCTTCACTGGTGAGCAGTTAGGGACCAAATCAATACTCCACCGGCAGGCGTTTTCCGTTTCTGCCCGGTTCCAGACGGTTCAATTAATCCGCTCAATCTTCTGAATCCTTTAATCCGATTAAGTAATTAAGCAAACTCAATGAATTAATTGAACCGCGTGGAACCGGGCAGAACCGGAAAACGCCCGCCAGTTGAGTATTGAATTCGTCCTGACAGGGAAGACCACAAGACGGTTCTCTACCCCGCTGATATCTAATGTTCAAGTCCCTTAAAACGCACATATTAGTATTTTTTTGAGATGAACACAAATCATTTGTTAAGCTATCTCAAAAACCACTGACCCAAGTGCTAGACTACTTTGAAGTCCAATATTGTTTGTTTTTACAATGTACCTCTTTCTGTTGCATTATTCAAGCAGTTTATCAGTTGGCAAAGATAAAAAGGCTGCCCATTCTGACCTTAGCTTTGGTTTTGTGGTGTATTATTAATTACGCAGTTAACCACACACGCACTAACTCATGCACGCACGCACGCACATACACACACACACACTCGCGCGCGCGCACGCGAGCGAGCACACACTCGCACACACTCACGCGCACGCTCACACGCACGCACGCACTCACACACATACACATACAGGCACTATTTTCAGAAGTGTAATATTGGACTTATTAAATTCGTTCAAGTGTAATAATGATAATTTGGGGATAAAATTATTCATGAAACTGTTTAGCAGTTAGTAGGCTGTTTATGTATCTACCTGGTTTATGATACAATGGGGGTTTTGGACAGTTCTCACACGGGTCAATATTAGCTAATATTTAATAAATATACGTTTATTTGTAGTCCTTATATTCAGTACATCGTATTTGTGTATTACTCATTTGAAATGTTTCATCCATAGACAAAATTTCGACTAAATCATTGTTAACGTACTCGATGAAACAATCAATATAAGAGCTAGGAAGCAGTCTACCTAAGTGTCTGTATAAACGAGCAGGGTACATCTGTATACAAATCAATAATTTAATTAAACCATTGCCTATTCAAGTTTGACCAATTTGGGCTGTTAATATGTGATAAATACATCGTTCCATGCATCGCTAGTTCTCGTTTGCATAACTTATTTTTCAGGAAAATCAATTTCATGTTATATTGCATATAATCTGGAAAACTGTTATCATATAGTTTATACCTAAGGACAGCCGAATTCACGCGTTAATACACCTTTAGCGTACGTGCCACAGATTATGTGAATTCAATATCGTGTCATTATAATATTATTAAATTCATAATTGCAACACCTGTAATATTCACTTATCAAGAGTGCGTACTCGTATGCAGACCAAACAAAATTGTGATAATTCTCCCCACTAATAATCATATGCCATAAATGACTTGCCTCGACACACTCCAATATCTGTAATCATATTCCAAAAGGGTGATTGAGAAGAGACGACAATCTTAACAATACCATGCACCAGTCTCTTAAATTATTCACTACATCCAGCGCCAGTGAACTGAGGAGGCAATGCTATAGCGTGCATGACAAAAAAGATAACGTGTTATGCTAACTCTTTATTTCTGCATGGACAAGAAAATATTAGTAAGCCTTAGGAAAAACGATATGCATGTTTTACTATTATTTATTACTATAATTGTAGTTTTTGTTGCTTTGACATCTTGAGTTAACATTGAAGATGGTGATTCAAGATATCGATATACAGTCTAATCTATCTGTATATACTTATTTCTTTGCTTGTCTATATTGTGCGGAATCTGCGTGTATATGGGTGTGTGTGGCTGGCTATCTGTGTGTGTGTGTGTGTATGTAAGTCTGTGTATCCGTGTGTGTATTTGTGTGGGTGTGTGTGCGTATGTGGGTGATAGTGTGTGCATTTTGTGGGTGCCTGCAGGGTAAATTATCCCCTTGTATAGGGGTGTGAGTTAACCTGATTTGCTCCCTCATCCTAATGGCAGCAATAAGGCCGGTAAAACATGTTTAGCATCCGGGTTTTAAAAAAAAAAATGAGAAGAAGGAGAGGCTTGTTATTTTTATCCAAAACTAAGCGAAAATATCCATACTTTACAATATAGTAAGTATGCATTGCAATTCCTGTACTGGTTGAAAGGAGGGCTTAATAATAATGATAATAATACTGACATTTGTGCAGCGCCTTTTCCGAAGGATTCATATATGTGTGTGTGTGTGTGTGTTAACACTTTTACCCCATAATTTCCCTCCTTCTTATCAAGACAGTTATCTAATCAAAATAAAATGGCGCCTTTCCCAACCCCCCTATACCTCATTCGGCACTTTAACTTAATAATATATTGGTTTATTCGTTCTATAGTGTCAATTTTTCAATTTTAAAAGGTCATCCGAGGTTCAAAATCATGAATATTCATAAAATTACCTCATAAATATTCAAAAAATCTCATAAATATTAATAAAGTCTCATAAATATTCATAAAATAAGTAAATTTATAGGCCTGCGGCGCAAAACAGCGAAGCGACTTTATAGGCCTGCGGCGCAATCTATTTGGCTAAGCGATCTTTATAGGCCTGCGGCGCAAAACAGTTAGCTAAGCGACTTTATAAGCCTGCGGCGCAAAACAGTTAGCTAAGCGACTTTAAAGGCCTGCGGCGCAATCTAGTTGGCTAAGCGATCTTTATAGGCCTGCGGCGCATAACAGTTAGCTAAGCGACTTTATAAGCCTGCGGTGCAAGCTAGTTAACACTTTTACCCCATAATTTCCCTCATTCTTCAAGCCCTGCCCTCTTTAAGGGGCTATCGGTCTGCGACGCTAGCGAGTTATATGTATATAAAAAAATAAATAACTAATATTAGATTAGTAAATTTATAGGCCTGCGGCGCAAGACAGTTATCTAATCAAAATAATCAAGACAGTTATCTAATCAAGATATTTATAGGCCTGCGGCGCAAGCTTGTTAACACTTTTACCCCATAACTTCCCTTCTTCTTCAAGCCCTGCCCTCTTTAAGGGGCTATCGGTCTGCGACGCTAGCGAGTTATATAAAAAAATATTAGATTAGTAAAAAATATTAGATTAGTCAATTTATAGGCCTGCGGCGCAAGACAGTTATCTAATCAAAATAATCAAGACAGTTATCTAATCAAGACAGTTATCTAATCAAAATAAAATGGCGAGTTATATAAAAAAAATGGCGAGTTATATAAAAAAAATATTAGATTAGTAAATTTATAGGCCTGCGGCGCAAGACAGTTATCTAATCAAAATAATCAAGACAGTTATCTAATCAAGACAGTTATCTAATCAAAATAAATTTTAGATTAGTAAAAAATATTAGATTAGTAAATTTATAGGCCTGCGGCGCAAGACAGTTATCTAATCAAAATAATCAAGACAGTTATCTAATCAAGACAGTTATCTAATCAAAATAAAATGGCGCCTTTCCTACCCCAACCCCATACCTCATTCGGCACTTTAACTTAATAATATATTGGTTTATTCGTTCTATAGTGTCAATTTTTCAATTTTAAAAGGTCATCCGAGGTTCAAAATCATGAATATTCATAAAATTACCTCATAAATATTCAAAAAATCTCATAAATATTCATAAAGTCTCATAAATATTCATAAAATTAGTAAATTTATAGGGCTGCGACGCAAAACAGTTAGCTAAGCGACTTTATAAGCTGCGGCGCAAAACAGTTAGCTAAGCGACTTTATAGGCCTGCGGCGCAATCTTGTTGGCTAAGCGATCTTTATAGGCCTGCGGCGCAAAACAGTTAGCTAAGCGACTTTATAAGCCTGCGGCGCAAGCTAGTTAACACTTTTACCCCATAATTTCCCTCATTCTTCAAGCCCTGTCCTCTTTAAGGGGCTATCGGTCTGCGACGCTAGCGAGTTATATATATATAAAAAATTAAATAACTAAATATTAGATTAGTAAATTTATAGACCTGCGGCGCAATCTAGTTGGCTAAGCGATCTTTATAGGCCTGCGGGCTATCGGTCTGCGACGCTAGCGAGTTATATATATATATAAAAAAATAAATAACTAAATATATAAACTATATAAACGAGGACTTCGTTACAACCGAGGACGGTCCTCGTTTGTAACGATGTTAAATAATCTAAGTATTGCAGTTTATTCCGTAATTTACTTTATAACGGAATAAACTGCAATATAATATTGCAGTTTATTCCGTAATTTGCTTTATAACGGAATAAACTGTAATATAATATTGCAGTTTATTCCGTAATTTACTTTATAACGGAATAAACTGCAATATTATATTGCAGTTTATTCCGCAAAATAGTTGGCTAAGCGATCTTTATAGGCCTGCGGCGCAATCTAGTTGGCTAAGCGATCTTTATAGGCCTGCGGCGCAAAACAGTTAGCTAAGCGACTTTATAGGCCTGCGGCGCAAGCTTTTACCCCATAATTTCCCTCCTTCTTCAAGCCCTGCCCTCTTTAAGGGGCAATCGGTCTGCGACGCTAGCGAATTATATAAAAAAAATAGATTAGTAAAAAATATTAGATTAGTAAATTTATAGGCTTAGCTTTGTGTAAGGTTTACTCAACTTTGACTACGATTTTACTCAACAAAAAGGGTTGTTTTTTACTCAACATTTTTTGGAGTGAAGTTATAAGCGAAAATGTAATCGATATATTGGTCGACCATTATCAATTTTACAGAGTACTCTATGGGGTTTGAAAAATCACTTTTTTAACTCTCACCATAATGTTACACCAGAATAGCTTTTCATTCTACATTTTTCATCATAGCGACAGAGATGCCAGACTTCAGATTTTTATTTGAATTCAGATTTTTTTTACTCACAAATTTCCGCAGTTTTATTTGAGCCTGTTTTGGGTCATTTTTACCCAAATTTACGCGCTTTTTCAGATTTTTTTGGGTAACACTCACTGGCATCTCTGTAAAAAAACAAGTGCCTTCGATTTGCTATATTTTCCCCAATGTTGTTTTTAAACACATTCCGCATTCGGTTTTTAAATAAGCCTGAAGGGTACAAACGTTTACATTAAAATGGCATAATATTATGACACAATAGCAACACAAAAACAACAACAACAATAATAATAATCAGTATAGCGCTTTATCACTGTAAACAGTCTCCAAGCGCTGTTGCCTATTATTATTAACAACAATAATAAAAGAATACTAACAATAATGGAATAATAATAATATACTAAAAATAATAATATTAATAATAATATTAATAATATTTCAGATGTACCTGACATGATCTTAATGGGCCTGACTTGTTGACTGTTTCTGTATTCTATAAATATAATCAGTTTCTGCACATTGTGCTCGTTTAAAACATACATTTTTCGGAATTAAAAGGAAATACACGCTACACATAATACTGAATAAATCTTACTTTAATTACAACGAAAGTATTTTTTTCAATACATAAAATAATTTAGTACTGAGCCATAAAAAACCCGTAATGCTTAAGTTATACGGTCATCGCGCGCGATGGCGGACTGCGCGTGGAATCCTGAGCGAGATACGAACATCACAATAGGGACTACCCAGCAATCACAAAACGTTTTTAAAACGTTTTGGTTAGGTTCTAGATTCGTCTATTACGACTTCGTCTTATAAGACCTTGAAAGAACGTTTTAAAAACGTTTTGGCAAGGTTCTCATTCATCTATTTCATCTTTGTCTATAAGACCTGATAAGTATGTTTTTAAAACGTTTTGGCTAGGTTCTGGATTGGTCCATTTCGATTTCGTCTAATAAGAGCTTTTAAACACGTTTATAAATCGTTTTTGCTAGGTTCTGGATTCGTCTATTACGTCTTCGTATTATAAGACCTTGTAAAAACGTTTTAAAAACGTTTTGGCAAGGTTTTCATTCGTCTATTACATCTTCGTCTATAAGACCTTTTAAAAACGTTTTTAAAACGTCCCATGTCACATTATACGGTTAGGGGTAACATATGTTAGATATCTGGATGACTCTACCAAATGTAATAAAATGTCCTAATAACATTGCAAAATACTCAAAAAACCAACATATAGAAAAACGAAATCGCAATAACGTTTCATTATAGTCTATTTTGTTTATTTTAAGCCATGGCATTATTTATCAACGTGCATTTAATTCTGTCAGCACAGATGGTGTATAAATTTCAGTGGTAATGAAATGGGTTACTTAATAGGTCACTCACTTTTGAAAAAAAGATACAACCGCTCTTCTGCTACACGTCCAGCCTATATAAATAGGAATTACCCTTCATATTATGAGTCGTCTAGCTGGTGTAGTGGTTAAGTGTTTGGTCTTCCACGCGAAGGGTCCCAGGTTCAATTCCCAATACAGGTAGGGAGATATTTGTTCGTCACGATGAATTGTAATATGTTGCTGTAGATCCCTTGCAATAGCCGCTCCGATATAGTACCGATTAGTTTTTTCTTCAATATTAGCGTTTAATTAAGCCATTAATCAAATCAAAAAACTTCAAACTTCATGATCTAAGCTGGTTTTTCAACACGAACACAACGGCTTGAATGTACATAGGAACCAATTCCATTGACGGTGAATATACATTTTGTTCATACACAGTATGAATATCGAAATCATAAAATAGTCTACCAAATGGGAATAGTTCACGTAGATTATGTATTCCAGAGTTTCTTAACCATAAAACGACCTAGGAACGAGGTGATGCTACCTAAGGTGACGTCATCTTTATCATTTAATCATATTGATGCTACCCACAGATATGTCGTGGTTTTGTCAAGGCGTCAAAATTAAATGTCATGTACTAAAGCGTCACTGCACATTTCACAAAATATTGAAATTCTTAACTGTTTTGATCTCAAATTGAAGCTAAGTCCATTCGAGGAATAGAGAGACATTTTACACATAAAACTGACATACTCAAAACAGATAGGGGCGGTAATAGGAGGTTAAAGAAATCCACGGTAATTTGTAGGCTAACTTTAAGTTTTCCATAACTTTAATCACAAAAGTGTATATTTTATGAATATCATAGATCGACGGATTGATATTAAAACCACAAGGTGGAAGACAGGTCAAACAGGGGCATGCCGTGGGAAAATGCATTACGGCGTTGCGGCGTCTGTTTAAACGGCATTTCCATCGTCTGCTGAATATTCAATCGTTCCGTGGTACCCATACGGAGGCCAGATTTAGTCTTATTATTCAGGTGAGGGCAATGAGATATAAGCTTTACAATCATTGCAAAAATATCGATTTGAAACATCTGAGGGCGCATATTTTCAAAATGGTCCAGTGTCTCTTTAAGTAATCTACAAAGCACTGATCATGCTGATCTATGACTAGGGTCGTGGGAACTCATTTGAATGTATTATTTATGCTAAATATTCCGATACGGTTAAAAATGCATAATTTTGCCCATTAATGTAGTAAGAATA
>JAMKCH010008652.1:0-63976 GCA_023653785.1 Ophioderma brevispina
ACGAGTGTATAAGGACAATACGTGGATCTGGATTTCCTACCGGAAATCATTTTTTACCGAAATCCTTTCCACCCCCACAATGCACCAAGGATGTACAAGTAGATAAAATAAATAGCGCATATATTCTTCTATGGGTTTGTGTCATACGGCATTTTTTCTGTATAACTGTTGTGAACCGTTTGATGTACATAAATTTTACCAGCAAAGAGTACTCTTTGATTGCCTTGTAATTTTTGAGTCACAAAATGTGCGCGTAGTTGAAAGGAGGCGAACTAAACCGTGTGCGTGCATGGAGTGATGCATATCTACTCGTACATCGTTGGTGCATTGTGATTTACCGGTAGGAAACCCAGGATCCACGTTTGCATACATTGATTTTTATATGCAGTTTCCATGTTCATTTTGAAAATGACTATTACTGAAGCAAATGAGAAATATTTCAAATTGGGCATCACTTGGAAGAAGCCAGAAGAAGTGCTTGCTTGGTCAACTAAACAGGAAAATTTCAACATCCAACCACCAAATGTTTATTCTTTTTGCACACATCATGCCTTTGAGAGAAACTGAAGCTGCTTCAAGTAGCTTCTTGTTAATGTTGTTCACCCTGTTATTATTTTTTCAGTTCCACTGAATTTTGAATCTACCTCTACCTACTCTGTATCCATCAGTGCAATAGACAATGGAACTCCCCCATTATCTTTTCTGAACTCACAATTCTTGTCCTCGACATCAAAGAACAAGCCTTCTCCGCCATCTATCACAAATATGTACGTCAGTGAGCACACCAACCAGGCGATGCAGGTGGGTCAGCTCCAGGCCAGTGACCCCGATACTGATCAGGTCATGACCTTTGCCCTGTTAAGCAGTGCCAATGGGAAGTTGACCTGGGAAATGGGGATATGGTTCTTGTTGCTGGGAAGGTCAACTATGAGTCAAAACACATCCATTACAGATCTGTGTTGGTCCTGATAGTGGGCGCCCGCACAGACAAACACTGCCACCCTGACTATTCAATTGTATGATCGTAACGACGCGCCCACTGATATCGCTCTGGAGCCAGACACTGTCCCAGAAGCCACCAGTGATAGCGGCACATCTACTGGCACTGTGATTGGAGAGTTATCAACAGAAGACGAAGACGCCTGGGATTCACATACCTACACACTACGGGAGCAACAGTGCTGCTTTAACATTAGAGCAACCCTTCTTGTGCAGAAAAGTCTGTTTTGACGGGAATCCAATCCAAGCACTGAAGTCACAGTGATTTCCACAGACCGGGGTTTGAAGACAGTGAGCGTACACTCTATATCAAGCTAACGATACTGATAAGCCCCCACTGCTATTGTGTTGTCTTCAAGTGTCATTAAGGAGCACTCGGAACGTCACGCGGTTGTTGGAGTTTGGACCGTGATGGACCCAGACCAAGGAGACACCCATACATTCTTCATTGGTAGTCATGATTTTGATGTTTTCAGGATCGAAGGTAAGAACCGAAGGTTTTGGATGGACAGACTTTGATTGCTCTACATGGGCAAGTCGTATTCAGTGCATAACATGTCGGGTATATGCATTATTACTTTGGGGGTTGGCTCCGGACTTGCCTAATGCTTTTTAGAGAAGTGAAATTTAAAAAACATCACAAATATTGTTTGAGAACTGAGCAAATTTGAGTCTGACCAGTGCACATAAATTTCCAAAAGTCTTGCATTTTACCTTTTGAAAAAGAGAATTGGGTGGATATGGCTAGTAACCAACTTCTTTTGCTAGGGATCACACCAAAAGATTACCAAGACCCTTAATTGTCACTAGCTTGGCTAAAAGGCTCGCTTCCCTTCGCCTATCAACATCAAAGATTGTCAATGGGTTAAGAAAATACACAAAATGAAGCTTAAGATTTTGCTCTGGCATCCTACCATGCTATAACTGCAGATCAAGTCTCTCAGAGATATTATATATGGAAATGGCCTGCCTGCTGCCTGCCTGCAAAATGTAGTTTACACTTTGAACAGGAATACAAGTACTTAAGATACACATTAAGATGACTTGAATGACAATTACCATATGAACAGGCTCCTGATACTCTAAGTCATGCAGAAGTGAAGTTTAAGATATCTACAATTTTAACCAATTTTCTCACCATTAACGGACAAACACTAGTAGATTTCCCAGGTGATAATATATGAACTCAGCCCCTTCAAACCCCATTCCATTTGGGCTATACATCCAAATTTCATGCAAACATATATTTTTTACCATGATCATGGATGCTTTAATCACAGGTACAAAGCTGGTAGTGTACAATGACATAAGCTACCAGAACCATCAATCAGGCATAGAGTTGGGTCTTGCCGTATCAGACGGGCTGGCAAGTGTTCTCACAGGACTATGTCATCCATATACTGGATGTCAATGACCACCAGGAGATATAACATGGCATATAGAACAGCAGTGTACTGATGGTAAGTAAGACAGGGCTGGCAAAGTGTTCTCACAAGACTATGTCATCCATATACTGGATGTCAATGAACCACCAGGAGAGATAACATGGCATATAGAACAGCAGTGTGCTGATGGTAAGTAAGACAGGGCTGGCAAAGTGTTCTCACGGGACTATGTCATCCATATACTGGATGTCAATGGACCACCAGGAGAGATAACATGGCATATAGAACAGCAGTGTACTGATGGTAAGTAAGACAGGACTGGCAAAGTGTTCTCACGGGACTATGTCATCCATATACTGGATGTCAATGGACCACCATGAGCCTAACCGGCATAGTCTGTGGTCGCAGTTTGTTGAAAAAAAATTTTTTGGCACCCACAACTCTCTACCTCTGCCTGGTGTTAAACTTATTATGGACCGTCTATGGAGTGCTGGATGTTTTTTATATGTATCACTTCTTTGATCAGACTCAAGATTTTTTTTTTTGAGATACAGCAGCGGGATATAATTTTTATGATTTAGTAAATCAATGAATCATTTCAGTGAGTAATTTTGCTGCAAAGTGTGATTTTGTTGACTTCATCAATCACTCTAAAGGTAATCTTTCACGCCAGGGGCTAGTAAACATGGAAGAGCCGTAATTGACCTATCAGGCATCAACACACAAAACCGAACCGTAGAAATAGACAGCAGTGTACTGATGGTAAGTAAGACAGGGCTGGCAAAGTGTTCTCACAGGACTATGTCATCCATATACTGGATGTCAATGGACCACCAGGAGAGATAACATGGCATATAGAACAGCAGTGTACTGATGGTAAGTAAGACAGGGCTGGCAAAGTGTTCTCACGGGACTATGTCATCCATATACTGGATGTCATGAACCACCAGGAGAGATAACATGGCATATAGAACAACAGTGTACTGATGGTAAGTAAGACAGGGCTGGCAAAGTGTTCTCACGGGACTATGTCATCCATATACTGGATGTCAATGAACCACCAGGAGAGATAAATGGCATATAGAACAGCAGTGTACTGATGGTAAGTAAGACAGGGCTGGCAAAGTGTTCTCACAAGACTATGTCATCCATATACTGGATGTCAATGAACCACCAGGAGAGATAACATGGCATATAGAACAACAGTGTACTGATGGTAGTAAGACAGGGCTGACAAAGTGTTCTCACGGACTATGTCATCCATATACTGGAGTCAATGAACACCAGGAGAGATAACATGGCATATAGAACAGCAGTGTGCTGATGGTAAGTAAGACAGGGCTGGCAAAGTGTTCTCGCAGGTCTATGTCATCCATATACTGGATGTCAATGACCACCAGAGAGATAACATGGCATATAGAACAGCAGTGTATGATGGTAAGTAAGACAGGGCTGGCAAAGTGTTCTCGCAGGTCTATGTCATCCATATACTGGATGTTAATGAACCCCAGGAGAGATAACATGGCATATAGAACAGCAGTGTACTGATGGTAAGTAAGACAGGGCTGGCAAAGTGTTCTCACAGGACTATGTCATCCATATACTGGATGTCATGAACCACCAGGAGAGATAACATGGCATATAGAACAGCAGTGTGCTGATGGTAAGCCAGGGGTGTTAGATTTTGGGTTCGGGTACCCATGCCGTTCAAAAAAAAGAGGAACTAACTCCAGTTTTTCCTCTCTTCATATCTAAAGATTTCACAAGCAAAGTCATACTGTCAATCCTTCATTTAAATTTGTATCAATAACAGGAAAAAGAAATGAAAGCTGAGTTTAAGATAAATCTGCCTGTTTGTCACTGCAGATCATAGCTCAGAAGATGGTTTAGAGATCAATGCATGTGTTGCAGGAGAAGAGCACTCTACAGGATCTGTTATAGCAAGGCCCTCGGTAACAGACCCGATGGGGACCAACTAGACATGGACAATATTGGATAGCTCACAAAGTTTCGCCATTGGTAAGAATAATGTTATACAAAGACTGTAGGTGCACACAAATACCTCTGTCATTGCTTGACCCCATGAAAGATGTCTCCCTTGCTAAAATTGACAGTTCTTTGAAAGAATAGCAAACAGTAATCACTTGTGTTTTGTATTAGTTTAACCATGAAAAGATAATTAAAAAGAACCAATAGGTAAAGGATAAAGGGACACGCCGAGCAAGCTCGTGCATGGAGTGTCTACTGCCCATCTCTTTCCTTGGTGTTTGGGCCAGACTCCTCAATGTAATTTGCTGTTGGGGTGCACCACTCCTCCCGCTCAATGAGTCTGTACACCTTCCTAGCATTTGCCAGTACCCATTTATACACCTGGGTAGCGAGAAGTAATTGAGGTAAAGTGCCTTACTAAAGGGTGAAACACATTGGTCACAGCATGGCTTGAACTCACAACCTTTGGTGTGTGAGTCTAGGCATTAAATTCTCTGGACCACATATGCCTGTAGTAGTAGTAGTAAAACCAAAGTTTTAAATCCGGTTTTGTCCCCGCAACCAGGGGTGGCCGGATTCACCCCTGAACCTAGTGATTTCATTGAAACATCTGCTGATGGATTTTTGTTTTCAACTCTTATTATAATACACAAAATACTTGTAAACAATCACCGGCAACTTAAGATAATTTTCTGATATCTGGTATACTCCGATTAGTACAAAAAGATGGGACTACTCACTTTGTGAAGTTGTAAAGAATAGCCAAGGTGCAACATGACATGGTTGTGTGACAATAGCAGATCTGAATGTTATCAAGGAATACTTTTATGCACAAATCATCAAAAAACATAAATTCTCTCTGTATAGTTTGGAGCATGTCAAAATGAGAAATCTCATATATTTGCAAATATATCTGACATTAAAAATTAATTTTAGTAAGATTTATTTTCCATATTTGATTCCATATGTAATGCATGCTGATGTTGATAAGTTTTTCTGGCAAATGGCTATTTGCATCATTGGTGGAAAGTTCTTAAATTTGAAGTTATGTATGATATTGGATAATGTTTGCAAGATAAGTTGAAATAGCTAGTTCAAGAAATGTTGGTTACCAAACTGAGATATTGGATATTAAAAATGTTGGCGATAGTTGTTTTCCATATTTGATTTTCCGTGTTGATGACATCCTTTTTTCTGCCAAGTGGCTAATTTACATCATGGGTGGAACACACTGAAATTTGAAATTATGATATTTGATAATAATTGTAAGTTAATTTTACATAGCTTGTAATTTACAAATGTTTTTTTACGTTTGCCTCTGTTTTCACAGAAAGCGATGGCACTGTACGGATTTCATCAAAACGCCTTAGTTACTGATGGTAAGTAGGACAGGGCTGGCAAAGTGTTCTCACAGGCACTCTGTAATCCAGATTACGGATGTCATATGAAGCAACCGAGAGAGATAACATGGCATATAGAACAGCAGTGGCTGATGGTAAGCCGGGTTTGGATTTTGGGCGGGGACCCATGCTCGTTCAAAAAAAAGAGGAACTGCCCAGTTTGTCTCTCTTCATATAAGATTTCACAGCAAAAGTCATACTGTCAATCCTCATTTAAATTTGTATCAATAACAGGAAAAAGAAATGAAAGCAGAGTTTAGATAATCTGCCTTTTTGTCACCTGCAGATCATAGCTCAGAAGATGGTTTAGAGATCAATGCAGTGTGAAGAAGAGAACTCTACAGGATCTGGGGTTATAGCAAGGCCATCGGTAACAGCCCCAGATGGGGACCAATAACATGGACAATGATGGATAGCTCACAAAGTTTCGCCATTGGTAAGAATAATGTTATAAAAAGATGTAGGTTGCACACAAATACCTCTGTCATTGCTGACCCCATGAAGGTCTTCCCTTGCTAAAATTGACAGTTCTTTGAAAGAATAGCAAACAGTAATCACTTGTGTTTTGTATTAGTTTAACCATGAAAAGATAATTAAAAGAACCCTAGGTAAAAGGGTAAAGTGACACGCCGAGCAAGCTCGTGCATGAGGGTCTACTGCCCATCTCTTCCTTGGTGTTTGGGCCAGACTCCCCAATATAATGTTGCTTTGGGGCACCACTCCTCCGCTCATGAGTTGTACACCTCCTTAGCATTGCACTACCAATTTACACCTGGGTGGAGTGGAATAATTGAGGTAAAGTGCCTTACTAAAGGGTGAAACACATTTGCCACCGCATGGCTTGGAACCACAACCTTTGGTGTGTGAGTCTAGGCATTTAAATTTCTGTACCACATATGACGTAGTGTAGTAGTAAAACCAAAGTTTTAAATCGGTTTTGTCCCCGCAACCAGGGGTGGCAGGATTCACCCCTGAACTAGGATTTCATTGAAAACATATGCTGATGGATTTGTTTTCAACTCTTATATCATTCACAAAAAACTGTAAAACAATTAACGGGCAAATTAAGATAATTTTTGATATTGGTATACTCGATTAGTACAAAAAGATGTTTTTTTTTTTTTTTTTTTTTTCTTTTTTTTTTTGGGACTACTCACTTGGAAGTTGAAAGATGCCAAGTGCAACATGACATGGTGGTGTGACAATAGCAGATAGGAATGTATCACGGAATACTTTATGGAAATCATCAACAAACAAAAATTCTCTCTGTATAGTGTGGAGCATGTCAAAAATGAGAAATCTCATATATTTGCAAATATCGGACATTAAAAATTAATTTTAGTAAGATTCTTTTTCCATATTTGATTCCATATGTAAGCATGCTTGATGTGATAAGTTTTTCTGGCAAATAGCTATTGCATATGGTGGAAAGTTTTAAATTTGAAGTGTGTATGAATGGTAATGTTTGCAGATAAGTTGCAATAGCAGTTCGAAAGTTGGTTACTGCAAACTGACGAGATCGGATATTAAAAAGGGTGGCGATTATGATGTTTTCCATAGTTGATTTTCCGGTTGAGAAATCTTTTTCTGCCAGTGGCCAATTTAATCAGGTGGAAACACACTGAATTGAATTATTATATTTGATAATAATTGTAAGTTAATTTTACATCGCTTGTAATTTTACAAACTGTTTGGGGCTGACGAAGTAAGTCTATAACAGGTGCGGGGTGATAGATCAATATGTCATCAAACTTTTATTTCCATATCCACAGTATGAAAACCAACCGTGATATGGAGGAGTGAGCTAAGTAAAAGGTCATGTCGGGCCAAAAAATCACCCCCCTTGGAATACCTTAACACGCAAGAAACAGGGCCTAACTATCAGAACCGTAAAAAAAGTGTTACACTTGTAACCAAATTGTAAAACATTTCTTGTTAGACTAAATCATCGTAATTACTCTGGTTCCACTGTAGTTGTCTGGCGATCTTGCCATGCATGTAGTAAGGTCTCTACCACGAAAAGGGAACCATTTTTTGGACATCAAGGTCGACTTAGAGGATACACCACATGTGCTATGTGTAGGCCTGGATATTTATGTTGGCTAGAGTGGACCCGGACACTTGAAGTTCTTTCAATAGCAATGCACTCGTAATTTTACACCTGGTATAGTAGTGCAATAACAGGGATTTTGTCACACAGGAGTATGTACCTCTTAATTTAGGAAAGTTTCTTTTTGACTCTAATGAAAAATTATTCTTTTTTTCATTGTACTGCCACTTCAGTATTTTATGAACTATTGTGGATGTGTACATTTGGTGTGTGTGTGTTTGCATATGTGTGTGTGGGTGAATGGGAAATTAAGGTTAAGTAAAAAACATGGGTAACAGAAAAATTAAAAATGTTTCAAAAATGTGGTATGACAGCAAACAAATTCAATGCCGGTGGGGGGGGGGGAGTTCTCACATTGGGAGGAGTATGGTTATGTACCACTTATAAGTCCCTCCTTTCAGGCTCTTTTCATGGCCCAAGCCACATTTGACCAAATTTCTTCCAAAACCCCTCAAAAAGTAGTGGGAAATTGAGGGAGATCGCAGCAAGTACTTTGCTTAAAATTCTGACAACCTAGTTTCGGAGACCCCATTTTTGGGCATCAAAATCAGCACCCCGGTACAGGTTATATGTTCGGATGCGTTGATACGTTTGTCCCCTTGGAATTTTGGACCTATTCAATCAGTGGAGAGGGAAAATGAAAGATTCAAATCACGTGCCACACCGGATTATTTGGGGGACACTCCGGTAATATACCCACTCACCTGCCACTAAATACAATTTCATCATGTATGGAAACCACACTAGTGTATTTCAGTCCTTGAAATTCCTCACAATAACATGATTAAAATAAAATTAACTAATAAACAAAAATCACTATTTGAATTTTTCACCTCTACAAAAATGGTACGGGGTCCAATATCAGATGATCGAGTATAAGAACGCCAGAAAGCCAAATGAAAAAAAAGACCAAAGTTGGCAGGAGATCCTGTACTGAGAAAAATTGTAGTACTTGGTTTGGACAGGCTCAGGAATACTACTTGGTTGACCAGGGGGGAAAGTTTCCTTTGAAAGTTGGATTTGGTGGTGGTGGTGCTGAAAGGAAGGGGAATGTCTATGTAATTGCAATTTTCTAGCTTTATAACATAGCTCAGGGTTTAATAACTCTGACCATTCTGACCATTCTGACCATCAGGTCAACAGAGGATGAGCTTACTGCTACAATTCTGGAAATTGAAAAATGGGGGAAGATGTCAAATGGAGAAAAATCATTTTTCTTCAAAGTTGTATAAGTGCGGAAAAACAGCAGTTAATGAGTCCTGTAAATAATTCGTTACTAATCCCCTGGCTGGGCCAACACAAGCCTCATAATCATCAATGCATCTATATTTTTACTGTTTATCCCTGAGTGACCCAAGTACTTAAGCAATAAATTGGCAAAAAATTAGGGTTTTGAACCATATTAGTTAGTCTTGTAGCGTTTTGCGGCCCCTGGTGGATGCCTACTGAATCAGTGGTGACAAGACAAATACAGTATTCCATGGTGTGAGGGAGTTTGTGGTTGATGGGTCGGGGGTAGTCAGGTAATTGATTGAATACAGGATCCAATGGTGAGGTGATGGTGGTGGAGCCAGTGGTTGATGGAATCGTGGCGTCAGCAGGGGATCACGTTTGTTGCCAGGAGTAGTAGGCCACAATGCATTTAATTGGAGCCTTGTACTGTATTTGTTGTTGTTTTCTTTTATTAATGGGAGATTTGCATGTTAAGACAACAAAAGCTGAAGAATGTTTAAATTTTATAAGATATCCAAGTGATCCAAAATCAATATTTTTGTTTTATAAACAATAATTGGACAATCAAGTATGCTTTGCAACTGTCTGACTTGCCATTACCAATTTGAGCAATTTCGGGAAGCCCTTTTCAATTTTTTTAAACATTAAAAAAATAAAAGTGCATTTTACATTTAGGTTTTTGGACGACTACTGGAACAAACTTGATTTTTTTGTTGGCCTTAAACAATGAACAAATTTCACTGGCTAGGCCTATATCCCAAAACATCCTTTTCGGAAAAAGAGGAATATCTGACGATCACCGCAAAAAAAGGTGGTGGCGATTTTTCTTGTTAGATCTAGGGGGCAATGGCCCCCACAACAACAAACGGTACGCTCATGATTTTGAAAAGGGAAAAAAAATGCAGTTAAGGGACGTTAGAGATATGGGAATTGCACTTAATTGGTGGTTCACCGCATTGCCAAAATAAATGCCACACCTCTGGAGTAAGCACAGCCTCTTGATGCTCTCGTTTACGTTTGACCTCGGTTTTCACAGAAAGCGATGGCACTGTACGGATTTCATCAAAACGCCTTAGGGACGGGTGATTGAAAAAAAAAACATGGTCATTGAGTCAGGTCAAGTAGCCACAGATTCCCGGCGGTATACACCATCATCACAACTAAACACAAGTAAGCCAAGATAAATGGGATTCAACATTCACGGGTGGTTTACAGGAGGAAGGCTCGATCGTTTCAAAAATTTTTAACTAAGTCGAAGACAAGCATTTACTTGCATTATCGAAAGATAATGTCAATAAGAAAGACTTGTTAGCTAAAAAATTGAGAAAAAAGTCGTCTATGGTTTCAAAAAGCAACAAAACTTGCAAATAATGAATATTTGTGACAATCCAAGATGGCGGCCATGAGCGATTGTTCCGGTGCTGCAAAAATAGTCAGTAGAGGAAAATTAAGTGGAAGACCGCCACCGACTGTTTTATATGAAAGATAATTGGGTACGGATTAATTTAAGACTCAAAAAATTGAAGAAAAAATTGTCTATGGTTCAAAATGCAACAAAAACTTGCAAACAGATGCTACTGGCTGACAATCCAAGATGGCGGCCATGAAGCTATGTTTTCAGGTTTTTTGGGGGGGGGGGGATCGCAAAAAAAATAGTCATGAGAAGAAAATTAAGTGGAAGACAAGCCACGACATGTTTTATATGAAAAGATAATGGGATCGGATTAATTAAGACTCAAAAATTGAGGAAAAAATTCGTCTTTGGTTTCGAAATCCACCAAAAATATTGGAAATATTGGTTTAACAAATCCACAATGGCCAGAATGCCCAAATGATCGGGCCGAACCCCTGTGCATTCGGTGTCCGTGATTCATGTTATTCTTGATATATGAAAGGGTTTAATGGGGTTTATATTTTAAGAACCATTTAGCTATCATTTTTTTTAGCGTGTCCACACGTCATTAGTATTGGCTTGTGGTGGTTGTCAGGTTTATCAACGGAGTAAGCTGATACGGGGGCCCGCGTGATCCATGATACGGACACTCCTAATATGGCACGCTTTGAAGACTGGGCGGATGGGAACAGTCATGGGTTTCCACCCTACTTTAATCGGCATGAATGCGATGGACATGTAAGTGTGACTCTAGTACACGTGACGGAGCTTACATCCCCTCGAAGGACGGGGATGCTTTCCACGATTCATTTGCCCAATTCCAAGGAACCTGGAGAAGAGCGGTATCTGTATTTAATCAATAGCAGTATCCAGATTAAATAAGAATGAGCACAGAATTAAATCCCAGAGTAACACCACCGGAATTCAACCTGGGATTTTTTTGTAAATTGGCGCCAAAGGCAAGTACCCTAACCGCTAGGCCGCTCTCTACAAGCTTACTTATCAAATAACACAATATACAATGCTTACATTGAAAGGACACTGGCACATTTTTGTATCACTCAAGGATATGAAGGACCACCACCTACCAATCTCAATTTCGTCCGTTCGTGTGGCCGTCTGCCGTGTTTGAAATGTTATTGTAAAAGTGATAAGTTTCGCGTGTGTAATTTTTCGCGTTTCAGCGATTTTTAACATGTGCTGTTTTAAATACGCTCTTTGAGCTAGCCTTACATAGACCTACACACAAAATAACATTTTCGCGGGTTTTTAATTGCGCGGCTAGCTCAGAAGAAACCATGAACGTACAGCCGGCGTACAACATCCTGGAGGAGAGAGTTTTTATGTCTTGATGAAATCATGACATGAAATTTCCTACCGACTTTTGATACTTTGCTTCAAATTCAAATTTTTTATTGACTTCAATATTAGTAAATGCACAAAGAATAGTGCAATATTCTTTAAAACATTTCTTTGGATTTGGAGTGTTTATTTGGTTCCAATTACATCCTTCTTCTGGCATGATTTTAATCAGATCCAATTTCAAAATAAATTCAAAGTTCCATTTCATTGAACGTGCGATAAATATTTGTAGTGTTTATTATTTATGAAAAGAAGATATTTATCATTGAACTGATTAATGTTTGACTATTAACACTTGTGTCGATAAAACTATACTTCTTTTTTTACTTTAAGCTGTGTTTTGTTTTCTCTGTCAAGTTGCAATCTTTTAGTTTTTGAGGTTTAAGACAATCATGGCATAACTGGGGGCGAGAGCAACTCTGGCCCCATGCATAAAAGTGGCACAAAATCGATTTTGGTGTATCGCTTAAATGATTATATCTCTGGATTGACAAAAGCAATAAAGATGAAACAACACCAGAAGCCTGGTCTTTGTTCTTATATATTATGCCAAGTCCGAATGACTTATTTTGAAATTTCATATTAACCAATTTTTTTTTCTGTTTGTAACCATTTTTTTTTTAGACAGCTGTATAAAGAGAGCTAAGTACAACATCTTTTAACTTTGACATGTATCTCTTTTTTTTTTAAACTTAAAATTTTTGACCTGTTTTTTGCTCAGACTGCCAAGAAAAATGATGGGTGGTGATGATGAAATTTGTCAGAACCGGTGGGGTTCAAAATGACAACCACTACCATAATCTTCTGATTTTACATTTATTTATATAACATTATAATCTAGCAAGATTTATTTGAATCTTATTTCAAGCCACTAACTAGATATCGCATTTTGTCTCTTTCATAGGTGAGTGCTGACTTAGAAAGCCTACAAGGCGAGACATCTTACAACTACAAATAGCATGTTCAGATGTAGCAAGAGCCATTCCATGATACCTTGTCATAAATATAGTTTATGCTGTGAAACTAATGACATCTCTCTTAATTGGATCCGAATTATAAATGGTTGAGAATGCCCTGTCCACTCTATCATTGTTAAGATACGAATGTAATATTCTTTACCTGCCTAGCCCTTAGGCTGATGCATTGCAAATGCATTTTCTATCCTTTTTAGGCCCTCAAATTAGGACAAGTGATGACTTAACCCACAACCTGAATCTAATTGCAACAGAATGAATTTCCTCCAGATTTTTATTGAGAAAACCTTCTTTGAAAACAACATACAAAGGTTTACCAAATATTTGGAATTTCTTTGCTTATTTTTTTGTTGGGGGGGGGAAGGTTTTTACAATGGGTCAAAGCATGGAAAGGATCAAAATGCCTTGAAAAGTATACCAGCATGTTCTTACCTTACCTTCATGCTTTAGTTCAATAGTTTATGAATCAAATAGGTTCAAGTTCACAGTGGGGGGGGGGGGAAATAAAATTTCAGATTAATGTAATTGTTTATAAATTTGTGTCAAATGTTTGTCTAATGGTACAAGAGCTGAAAAATTCTGGTTGCAACTCTGTGATTCTTTTTGTACTACCTAACGGCTAGGCCGATTTAACTCAAATTTATAATTAAAATGTTTGTTGATGGTATTCTTTCATGCGCTGGAGAAAGCATCATGTGAAATATCGGACCATATTCGGTCACCCACCTCTACTAAGGTGCAAGTTATAAATAGTAGCATCTTCCTCTGATCCCCCTTTGCGTTCTTACCATTACTCCTACAGAGATAAATCGAGAACTTGACAAAAATAGTGTAATGTTAATTTTGTGGTCTTTGTGTCCGATATTCACAAGGAATTTATTTTAATTCTCCATGCTGTTGGATATTTTGTTTTTTCGCAATTTAATTTTTTAGTACTTCGTTTTTCCTAACATTAAACCTATGCTAATGTTGTGCGATGGTTTTAAAAAAATTATGCTTGGAATAATTAAGTATGATGAATAAATATGTTTAGATAAAACTTCAAGCCAGTAGATTTCTTCAGGGGATGGCGGCCAGAAATCCTAATTTTAGACGGTACGTTGCCATTGGTTTAAAACACAGGCTGTTTAAACACGTAAAAGCGAGATCTTGACGAAAAATTCTTGATTTTTATATGTTGTCAGGGCTGGTTGGATTACTGCAAACACAATTTTTTTGACCAAGCTGTCATACTATTCGGCTAAGAAGTAGAAAGAATAAATATGACTTAACCAGGGGCGGGGGGCCGACCAACGCTCTTCTGGATTTGGGCATGGGATTTCCACACACGGTAATTTATGGAATTCTTGCGTACATTTTGGCAATATGACAGAATGAAGTGTATCTACCTGCATCATATTATAGTCACAGTAAGTGATCATAAAATAAAGCACCTATATTTCCTATTTACAGGAATTTTGTAGAGCGTCTCCCCAACAGCGCCCTCTGATGCCTACATATTTAGCTACAAGCAGTTATTCAAGAGCAGTTTAGTCTGAGTACAATCCCAGAGGAGAAACCAATGCTATGTCTGATTGCAAGCACACCCTGCCATTTTATTTTTGAAAGTGTCTCAACTCGGGATGTTGTTGTACAGGCTGTTAGCGGTATAAACAAAACTTCCATGTCAGCTTTCACAATAACTTAATGTTCTTTTGTTGAGTATAGTAAAACCAAGTTTATAAATCCATTTTTGCCCGCTAATGGGGGTGGGCCGATTTGCCTCATTATCACAGCAATACTGTTGTGTGGGATTTTTGGAGCAAGAGATAATTGACCGTATGTCCTTTCCTGATGGTCAAGTGCTGGGTGCCACCAGAAGCTCTCCAGAGTCCATGCCCTTGTAGGTAAATCTTTTTAGGTTTACCAGGTAACCAGCTACCTTCCTCATTGGCTTTAAACGCGATGGTGGTGACGTTTAGCCACAAACAACCCCCGCCATGGGAAATGTAGTACTGTTACAAGGATATACCCTTAGCAGACTCTAGAAAACATGACCTGACTAATTAACTTTATATGTTTGAGCAGTTCAAAGCTCCCAAGGAATTTTAAAGGAGGAAGTTGCAGCTCTTGAATTCTTTCATTAATGCTGTCAAGTCACCATCATCCTCGGCTGTCGGCCATGGAGTGGTAGGGAGTTACACGTAAGATGAATTGAAAGTTAACAACCACTGTCATGAAAAGATCTGGAGGTTACACTAAAGGTCCATTATGCTTCACTTCAATGCATTAGTATAGTCCCTGAAGAAGAAATACACTATACTCCTGGAAAAATTGTTATTGAGCTGATTTTTTTCAACTCAATTCAAGCATACAAATCATCAAAAACATAAAAAAAATAAAAAAAATACCCCTTTTTGGGGAAATTTTTTTATCCAGATGGCCGCCAAATAGCTAACAAACATTGCATATAATTAGCTAATCCTGGCTTCTCAAGCAGATTTTTTGATGATTTTAGTCTAAATCCAATTTATCCATGTTTTCCTTGATGCTGAAATTCAAAATGGCCGCCATTACATATAATTTGCTTTATCTCAACTACAGAACAAGGAAAGAGGGATAAAGAAACAAACAAATAAATTATATCTAAATAAATATATATAACCGAATAATAAAAATGACAAGAAATAGTGATATAAATGAATAAATATAAATAAATAGATATAAATGAATAAAGAGAAATTTTGTAAAAGGGACGGGTACAAAAGACGCAACCTGAATTATGTAATAGGAAGTCCTCTTTAGGTGTTTTCACACCCAAATGTTATTTCTCCCAATTTCTGGGATTCATCTTTTATATATTTCTTTCATACTCCAGTTTCCATTTCTGGTACTTGGTTGTAAAAATACAAATATATATGGCCTATTTCTATGCCCATTTCTTGTGTAGGCCTATAATTAATCATGCGTTTATGTGAAAAGTATACGAAAACTGCATTATACTAAACTTTTTAAACCATTCTTTCGAAAGAGTATTATGTTGAGCAGCGTACTGGTTCTTATTGTGCAGCTTTGGGAAATTGCATTCTGATTAAGTTCAAATAACAAAACACCCAAGTCATTCTTTCAAATAGACTGAAGATGAACTAAAATTACTACTATTGGTAATTAGAACAATCCCTTTTCGTGATTATTGCCTTTAAACAACCCTCCTATATATGCGACAGTTTGACTGAGCTTCCTTGCAGGATACTGCAAAGGAAAGTATATGTCAGTGAGAAGATAATTATATGTAATGGCAGCAAATTGGCAGCCATTTTGGTGGCCATTTTGGATTTTTGACTCGAGGAAAACATCAATGATTTAGATTTAAACAAAAACTGAATTCTTTGAACCTCAAAACATATTTAAAAACATGGGATATAGCTAATTATATAAAAATGGCGGCCATTTGGATTTTGAATGAAGGAGGTCATCACGGATTTAGATTTGACATGATTGGATTCTTGACCCCAAAATATTTCAAAAAACACTAAAATCATAAACATCTACTTGAAGTGGAGATACATGTAAATGGCGGCCATCTTGGATAAATTTTCCCCCCCCCCGCCCCAAGGAGGGGGATTTATTGGGATTTGAGATATGTTGTTGTATGATGCATTCTGCTGGTGCAAAAATCAGCTCAATAACATTTTTTCCAGAGTCAAAAACCACCAGGGACCACACTAAAGGAGTGTAGGAAATTAGGATAAAAAAAATCTCTAACCAGCTCAACACAGCAGCAGTTCAAAGCAATGTGTGCATTGATTCAGAGATGGTTTCCATACAGTGAAGTAGGATGGACCTTTAGTATACCGCCAGATTTATCCATATGATATCTGAAAGGTGCACACAGCTTGCACCGCAGTTCAATTCAAGCACTTCAACCACAACCTTGGTTAACAGTATATGAAATTCTAAATGAAAAATCAAAAACTACCAAGCATTCCTACAAAAAAATCCAAGAAGTTTACCAACTCTTCACCCAGTGTGCCAACATAAAGTAACAGCTTAATCATAATTAACTGGACAGAACATATGTGCACCTTGAATCATTGCATTCCTGAATTGTTATGCACGTAAGAGTTGCACCGGTGGAGGGATGGGGTGTATGTTCCAAAACATCAGCTAATTATGAATTAGATTAGAACCCGTTCAAACTCTTTACTCGCTTGATGTACCTTACTCTATCAATATAGCTTGGAAGTATTCCGTTATTGTATGAATCAGATTATGATCAGTGATGAACCCACACTAGCTGTACACTGAGCACATGATGCAAATGATGTTTATCGGACTATCAACGCTTTTTTGGTTGCGTGGTGCGTTCGTTTGAAATAGTTGTGGACATGCAAGATTCATCAACTGAAGATTTAAAAACAGGTGGGTATTTTGCAAACTTTGAAGTTACATGGCTATTAAAAATAATAAACTTTTTATGTGAAAAGGAAAAGTGTCTTTTTTGCTC
The DNA here is from genome assembly GCA_023653785.1 of Ophioderma brevispina. Lineage (NCBI taxonomy): Eukaryota > Metazoa > Echinodermata > Ophiuroidea > Amphilepidida > Ophiodermatidae > Ophioderma > Ophioderma brevispina. The sequence continues at coordinate 17,332 of JAMKCH010008652.1, forward strand.
TTTAGGGGCTGCATGTAAAAATTGCGGATCTTGTATATAGTGTCGTCTTGTAAGGGAAATTCAACATTGATGCACACAGTTCCATCGGGAAATAACAACTCGTACTGATGATCTCGGTATTTTTATAATGTGAGGCATATGGGTGCAGAGTTTTATGAACACTGTGCATCTTAGTGATCCTATAAGTGTATGACAGTGGGATTACATTCTGTTGCTGTTTCCTATTATCTACAAGTATGATGTTCGGATGTGTGTTCATATTTATAGGTACTGGATGTGAATGAGCCCCCTGATAACATCACTTTAACACAGATGGCTATACCAGCGAAATAAGATAAAGAGGCTGTGGATGGTATTGTCAGTGCTGTAGACCCAGAAGCTGATGAGCATAGAATTTGAAATAGTAGATGACCCAGCCGATGCCTTCAGGTAATACCAGGAGAATAACGATAAGAGATGTGGTGGTATTGTCAGTGCTGTAGACCAGAAGCTGATGAGATAGAATTTGAAATTGTAGATGACCCAGCCGATGCCTTCCAGGTTAAGTACCAGAGAATAAGATAAGGAGCTGTGGCTAGGTATTGTCAGGCTGTAGACCCGAAAGATGATGAGAGTAGAATTTGAAATAGTAGATGACCCAGACGAATGCCTCCAGGTAAGTACCAGAGAATAAGATAAGAGCTGTGGCTGGTATTGTCAGTGCTGTCGGACCCAGAAGCTGATGAGATAGAATTTGAAAGAGTAATGACCCAGCCGATGCTTCCAGGTAAGTACCAGAGAATAGATAAGAGCTGTTGCTGGTATTGTCAGTGCTGAGACCCAGAAGCTGAGGAGAAGAATTTGAAATAGTAGATGACCCAGCCGATGCCTTCCAGGCGGAGTACCAGAGAAAAAGATAAGAGCATGTGGTGGTAATGTCAGTGTGTAGACCCAGAAGCTGAGAAATAGAATTTTAAATAGTAGATGACCAGCCGAGCCTCAGGTGAGTACCAGAGAATAAGATAAGAGCGTGGTAGGATGTCAGTGCTGTAGACCCAGGAAGATGATGAAATAGAATTTGAAATAGTAGAGGACCCAGCCGATGCTTTCCAGGTTAGATTCACAAGCCCATTGTTTAGGTGTTTTTAATCAGTGGCTGTGCGGAAGCATGTGGGGGGATTTCCCCCAAATTTTTGTCGTGCCTCCACCGGTTCCCCCCCAGCCACGAAGGAAATGGACAAATTTTGCAAAAATAGCCCCGTTTTTTTGGCAAAAAATAAGCAATTTCGTTTTAAAAATCTCAAGAATTATGATGTTTACCCCCACAAAAAAGATCACTTTCCCCAAAAAAAGTCAGACCCCCCCCATTTCCCCCAGGAAAAGAAGTCTGTGATGCCACTGTTTTGATATGCATCAGCCAAAGTGTACATTATTTTTGTCATAGCGATTGTCAAATTCCTTGACAACTATTGAAATTTGTGGAGATTCTGTCTTTTGTACGCACCTGAATAAGATTTAAAGGTATATGAGGAGATTTCACATGACTTTAACCCTTTATCGACTTTGTTGTCATTTAACCCCCTGAGGTGTAAATACAACCTTTCTTAACAGTATCTCTGCGGGTCATGACATGATATAGCATTGGTAAACCTCGGAGTAACCAATCAAAATGGTATTACCTATTGAAGATCGATTGTAGAAACAGGAAACCAGAAGTACCCAGAGAAAAATACTAGTATGGATCAGAGAAACCAAAAAGTCACATAAAGCATACCGAGAACGCGCCCCTAACTGGGGATTAAACCGAGACTCATGGTGAAAGGCGAGGGGAAGATACGCCATGCCAACCCGTTCCCCTTATGAATTAACATCAAATCAGCGGGTTATATCTAGGGGGGGTAAGGGTTTTTTTTTTTGTTTTAAATAGTATGTACAAATACAAATGTTCTAAGTTAAATAATTATTCATGTCAAAGATAACAATGCAAAATATTCGAGAATGTAATCATTGTTGGCCGGATTGCACGTAAGCAAAATCCGGCTTATGGAAATGGCAATGTCTGGATACCGTTGTACGGACGTTGTGTATTGTATGTATGTATGGTGTGTGTCTGGACCACAAAAAAAGTAAACATTTGCCATAACTTTTTTCCAGATGAGCTATAGACCAAAGACGAGATATATTGGTTTTGCCATAAACTTATTTTCCAGATGAGCTAGAGTACCCAACTTAGATATATTGTAGGAGGGTACAAGCCCCTACTAATAATGTAACCCATTCCCCCATGGTCCTCCGCTGGGTCTGACAGGGGGATGGGGAAATGCCAAAAAAGGTAAACATTTCACAAAAAGGTAAACATTTTGCTATAACTTTTTTTCCAGATGAGCTAGAGTACCCAAACTTATATATATTATAGGAGGGCACAAGCCCCTACTAACCATGTAATCCATTCCCCCAGGGTCCTCCCCTGGGTCTGACAGGGGGATGGGGAAATGCCAAAAAAGGTAAACATTTCACAAAAAGGTAAACATTTTGCCATAACTTTTTTCCAGATGAGCTAGAGTACCCAAACTTAGATATATTGTAGGAGGGTACAAGCCCCTACTAACCATGTAATCCATTCCCCCAGGGTCCTCCCCTGGGTCTGACAGGGGGTGTGGAAATGTCATAAAAGGTCAACATTTCACAAAAAAGGGTCAACATTTTGCCATATTTTTTTCTAGATGAGCTAGAGTAGCGAAACTTAGTATATTGTAGGAGGGGACAAGCCCCTACTAACCATGTACATTCCCCCAGGGTCCTCCCCTGGGTCTGACAGGGGGATGGGGAAATGCCAAAAAAGGTAAACATTTTGCCATAACTTTTTTCCAGATGAGCTAGAGTACCCAAACTTAGATATATTGTAGGAGGGTACAAGCCCCTACTAACCATGTACATTCCCCCAGGGTCCTCCCCTGGGTCTGACAGGGGGTGGGGAAATGTCATAAAAGGTCAACATTTCACAAAAAGGTAAACATTTTGCCATAACTTTTTTCCAGATGAGCTAGAGTACCCAACTTAGATATATTGTAGGAGGGTACAAGCCCCTACTAACCATGTACATTCCCCCAGGGTCCTCCCCTGGGTCTGACAGGGGGATGGGGAAATGCCAAAAAAGGTAAACATTTTGCCATAACTTTTTTCCAGATGAGCTAGAGTACCCAAACTTAGATATATTGTTTGCCATAACTTTTTTCCAGATGAGCTAGAGTACCCAACTTAGATATATTGTAGGAGGGTACAAGCCCCTACTAACCATGTACATTCCCCCAGGGTCCTCCCCTGGGTCTGACAGGGGGATGGGGAAATGCCAAAAAAGGTAAACATTTCACAAAAAGGTAAACATTTCACAAAAAGGTAAACATTTCACAAAAAGGTAAACATTTCACAAAAAGGTAAACATTTCACAAAAAGGTAAACATTTCACAAAAAGGTAAACATTTCACAAAAAGGTAAACATTTCACAAAAAGGTAAACATTTCACAAAAAGGTAAACATTTCACAAAAAGGTAAACATTTCACAAAAAGGTAAACATTTTGCCATAACTTTTTTCCAGATGAGCTAGAGTACCCAAACTTAGATATATTGTTTGCCATAACTTTTTTCCAGATGAGCTAGAGTACCCAAACTTAGATATATTGTAGGAGGGTACAAGCCCCTACTAACCATGTAATCCATTCCCCCAGGGTCCTCCCCTGGGTCTGACAGGGGGATGGGGAAATGCCAAAAAAGGTAAACATTTTGCCATAACTTTTTTCCAGATGAGCTAGAGTACCCAAACTTAGATATATTGTAGGAGGGTACAAGCCCCTACTAACCATGTAATCCATTCCCCCAGGGTCCTCCCCTGGGTCTGACAGGGGGATGGGGAAATGCCAAAAAAGGTAAACATTTTGCCATAACTTTTTTCCAGATGAGCTAGAGTACCCAACTTAGATATATTGTAGGAGGGTACAAGCCCCTACTAACCATGTACATTCCCCCAGGGTCCTCCCCTGGGTCTGACAGGGGGATGGGGAAATGCCAAAAAAGGTAAACATTTCACAAAAAGGTAAACATTTTGCCATAACTTTTTTCCAGATGAGCTAGAGTACCCAACTTAGATATATTGTTTGCCATAACTTTTTTCCAGATGAGCTAGAGTACCCAAACAGCAAAATCAATTGTTACGAAATTATGTCCACAATGCACCGATGATGTACGAGTAGATATGTGTCACTCCATGCACGTTCGCGGTTTTAGTGCGCCCCATTTAAAACTATGCACGCATTTGTGGCACATAATTTACCAATGCATCAAAGAGTTGCTTGCTCGATAAAATTTAGGTACAATTTCCGACCGTGGAACCAAAAATCACGTATGATGTGGTTTGACCTTTATGACCATCAGCAGTGGTTCACAGAGCATTGTGATGCTGTTCACTGTTAAGATGTCCAGATGGACCCAGACGAACGTGCTTCTGTTCTGATCAGCAGTGTCATGAAGACAAATTCATCATTAAAAGTGATTATTGGAAAGCTAAATTATGGAATGCCCTTTCTGCTCATGCAGCACAAACAGGATTTGCAGAGCTTTAAAAGGGAGGTTAATCGCCATCTTGCACCAATCGTTCCTGTTAATGACTTGATTAGCCTTGACATAAATTATGTTTGTTATCATTTCTTAAATCATAAGAAAGTTGTAATCATTTGCAAGGGCTACCATTTAGTATACGATGTTTTAAGTTCTGACAATATCTTTCCTATTTAAAATTAGAATTTTAATTTTGTCTCTATTCATATCACCAGCTCACTCAGCTTGGCATAGCAAACAATAGGAACTGATTACAACCAGAAAACATAGACTACGAAACAGAACCCTTCTGACCATCACAATCGGTGTGACAGACTCGGCAGGCTAGGTCAATCCATAACCAAGACATTCCAGATTGCAGTATCCATATCAACGAGGGTCCCCCAGGATCCGTCCAATACGGTTTGAGGTGGAGGAGAACTGGGATTGCCATGACAAATTCGGTCCGCTAGTTCGTCACTGATGTTAGATGCCAGTGCATTACACCAGAAGAAAGCATTGAGTGTCAACTGAAAGAGATGGTGGAGGATGGTTGTTATAGTGCCACAGACATAACAGGTATTAGCTCTCAAAGATTGTTCACCTTAGTAGATGATGATTCTATCATGTTCAACACAGTTTGTTCTCAAGTATGATCCAACCAGGAGATGGGTACAATGTCTGGTTGCTTCACTGGATTCTGCAAAGCTGTGTGTGCATCGTTTACTTCCAAAAGTGGACAGACCAAGAGAGTTTATTTGTTGTTGTGCTGTTCTACAACCACAAGTAGTGGCCTGATATGCTTCCAGGTAGTCCCACTTCTGCAGGAAACCTAGTGAGACACTAGTAATTGGGGGAAAAAAATTTCATGAATACCAGTATATTAAAAAAGAGGGATCTTTCTGTGAAAGAATATTTGTCTTCTTTTGCTCTTGTTATTGGCTGCATGTTTAAAACACCCATCTTGGAATATTATGTATGAAAAGGATTCATCATGATGCACAGTGGTCATCACTGCACCTGATGCGTCTGACATATTTTTTATCATGCTCGGGCAGCTAAAGCCAAATGTGCGAAAATAAAGAAAAGTGAATGCATGGGTGTGTGTAATTGTTGATCATGATGAATCACTCTGCATCATGGTTGATTCCTAAATCAGCTTGAAATTTCACAGCTTTATCCCTACTGATTCTGCAAAATGTATTTAGTTTGAGTAATAATTCTTGGACGTGGCGTACACACATGTGCTTCTACGTGCAACTGTGGTGCGCCGTTATGGCGGGGAAGCAGGCGTACATAGTAAACTTGGCAGAATTATACTACAACTATAGGGTGGTTATTACAAGTGACCGAACAAATTCAGTGCTTTTAGACAACAACTTTCATTTTAGATTGCTGAGAAGATTGTCTTTAGACATGAACCCTTTCCAACCAATAGAGATGTAACGTGACAGGGAATGCTATGATCAGGGCCTGCTGTCAGTTAGTGCCGACATTGATATGGTCCATAGTAGATTGTCAATGAAGCCCCCACAGATATCGTGTCCCAGTCAGGAGTGTTTGAAATTGAGAACAAACATTGGTGGTAAGTTGGACTAATCATTGAGAGGTTGACATTTCACCTTACCATCCGTGTTGTTGTGTCGTCTGCAAGAACTGCAGAATGTAGTTACTTGGTTCGTATGTGGTGTATCTGTGTGTGTGTGTCTATCGTGGTCAAATGTAAACCCTAATATATTGCATGCCATATGATGATGTAATTTGGTGGAAGGAGGGGGTGGGTGGGGATGACATGTTGGTGACCCTCGTGTGCTGTGACCTTGGTGACCTCATGGACCTTTGTGACCCTTCACAACGCGACGGCAGATCGACACTGAGCGGTCGGGTCAATGAGTGTTATTTTTATCTCAACCGGAAGTTGCTTGGGTTGATACATGCCAGGGATTGCATGTTATTGCTTCTCTATCATTTTGGGATCATTTTATGGACAATTTGTGAAAAAAAAGTGCTTCAAAAGTTTTCATAAATTGTCAGGATGATATTCTGTATGAAGTGGTCCTCAGGTATTTCAAAGTTGAAGATCAAAGGTCATGTTGGCAATGCTAGATGTCAAGTGAACTTATAAGTTGGCCTGCTAGTTAAAGTTGCCATAAATTTTTTTGGTATCACTTGTACACTATGTTGTTAAACCGTACCAGCAGTTTTGAAAGGGGATGCATTAATAAATGTGATGAAGTGCAGGATATTCAAAGCCAATCGTGTAAATTCCATAATGCTTAAAGGCAATACAACTAGTCTGAGATTATATCTAACCCAGCTTCATTACCATCATACGATTGGGGAGTCAATCAGTGGTTTTAATATTTATCATCTAATATTTACATGATGTGTGGAACAAAAATATCAAGAAAAGTAATATTGCATTTGTCTTATAATCCCTCATAATGATGCCAGGTAGCATACTAGCCACACAGCTCCATAGACCAGAGAACCGACGCCCCTGCGAGCTGGTAGTTTCACTTACAAAACAAACCACTCACCTTCCCATCACGCTGCACATTGGGGACAGAATAACTAGCACATCAGAGTCTCAATTATGAAGAGAAGAGTTTCTATGAAATGGATATACTACTACAGATATGGGGGAATACTTTTAAAACGTACCTATCATATTATCGGTGTTTTGTTGTGGCGCTGTATCGTAACTCGATATCGTCCCCATAGGAAGGGCATTGGTTTGATTTTCTGTCATGCCAACAGAAAATGCAAAATATCGTATTCGTGATCTTACTACCTAAAATTATGCCATATTCAACTTCATTCACTTCGGTGTGATGTAACACATTGGTAAGCATTCCAAATTCTGCAAAAATCAGGCCTAAAAAAAAAATTGTGGTGCTTCTTACTGGAAATTCTCATGTCTGTGTAACATGCACTTCTCCTAGGCTTGGATGTTGAAATGCCTTGATTGATTTCCTGATCCAAAGAAGTCACACACAACATAATGCTTTTGTATGGAAAATCTGGTTTTAATCCTAAAATACTGAAAAATCTGTATGTGATTAAAAAACTAGTGATGAACAAAACACAGATTCACTGTCGCACGCGAGTCCATAAGATTTTTGTTCATTCAGATGTATAAGAATCAAGGTTTTTTCTTTGATCGGTAACGATGCACCAACCTCAATCGCATGGCAGCAATGCTAAGATCTTGAACATCTACCTCTGACACTCCCATCACCACACTTACTGCCATAGTGCAAGATATCAACAAGAACACATTTTATAATCGAGTCGCAAACTCCAGAGGGTGCTTTACAAATCTATAATGGTACTCAAATCTTGGTTGGAAAAACAGAGGTACGACTATGAATCAACCAGTAGCGTATTGTTACCATTAAAGTAAGAGACATCGGGATGACCCAGTCAGGGCTGTCTTGGGGGACACATTTACTTTGGATGTCGTAGATGTTAATGAACCACCAACAGGATAGTCTATCAGGAAATACTCTCATTGAGAATCCATCAATTGGTGCACCAGGGGTCAGGTATAGTAGATGATCCTGCAGTGTTTGACCAAACATTTTATGCTATCTTGGTTATGATGGCACAAGTAATTTCCAATTAGAGCAAACAGGGAAATGAGAATATGGCTTCAAGTTGGCTTATCATGCAAGTTAATTCAATGACGGGCAGACGCACATACGGTTACGCTGACACTGTGGTGTGACCTTTATGACCATCAGCAGTGGTTCACAGAGCATTGTGATGCCTGACTGTAATATGTTCCAGATGGTAGCGTAGTTTTGTTTGATAAACAGTGTCATGAAGACAAAGCATCATTAAAAGTGATATTGGACAAGCTAATATGGAATGCCCCTTTAGGCTCATGCAGCATCAAACCAGGACTTGCAGAGGTTCAAAAGGGAGGTAAATTGTACCTTGGCGCCAATCGTGCTGTTAATGCCTTGACATAAATTGTTTTTTTTTTTTATATTTCTGTAAATCATGAGAAGTTGTAATCATTTGCAATGGTAACCATTTTAGTAAGATGCTTCAGTTCTGACACTATTTTCTATTTAAAGTAGACTTTAAATTTTGTCTCTATTCGTCTCACCAGCTCACTCAGCTTGGATAGCAACCACCCCCCCCCCCCCAGAGAAGAATGTTACAACCAGAAAAACTAGACTACGAAAAGAACCCCATTCTGCCATCACAATCGGTTGTGACAGACTCGGCAGCTCTGGTCAAACCATAACCAAGCCAGTACAGATTGCAGTCTCAATATCAACGAGGATCCCAGCAGGGGATTTCCGTCCAATACGGTTTGAGGGAGAGGAGAAACACGGTGCCATGACAACAGTCGCGTACGCTAGGTCACTGATGTAGATGCTGTGCATACACCACAAAGCAATTGAGTGTCAACTGAAAATGATGGTGGAGATGTTTGTTATTAGTGCACAAGACATACAGGTTATTAGCTTCTCAAAAGATGTTCACTATTAGTAGATGATGATTCTTCAATCATGTTCAAACAAGTGGTTCCAAGTAGGATCCACCCAGAAAATGGGGTACAATGTATGGCTGCTTCACTGAATCTGCAAAAGTCTGTGTCGTGCATCGTTACTCCAAGGACAGACCAAGTAGATTGTCTTATTGTTGTGGTGCGTTACTACAACCACAAGTAGTGTCCTGATCTGCTTCCAGTAGCCCACTTCTGCAGGGAAACCATAGTGAGACCACTAGTAATTGGGGGGAAACATTTTCATGGAATAAAAAGGATATTAAAAATAGAGGGGGGATCTTATTCTGTGAAAGGAATATTTGTTCTTCTTTTTGCTCTTTGTTAAATCTCATTACACTGAATGAATGTTCCTTACACCAAGCTTGTGACTGAAAAACAATGCATTTTCCTCCTTCTGAGAGTGAAATGCCCCAAAAATACCATTTTAGGCACCCCCTAACAAAGAGAATGGACTCGACCAGTGACCCCAGGTCACACCTGTCGACCATCACTCTTTCCTCAATTCCGTTTGGCCGCCATACAAAAAGGGAGACGCGTGTACATAGCAGCTGTGATAGCAGCCCAAATTATCTGAGATATTTGATACTGATGTTTCGTCTCAATTACGGAATCTCCTAACTACTATACCAATACTACTGGATATATTACGGATGTAATACTGGATTATACGCTCTATTTGCACGGAATAAACGGCGACTTTACGCCCGTCGGAGAGCTTTGATTATGTATCCTTTTTGCGACGGTTGCGGTATGTGATTGTGTAGCGGTAAAATAGGTAAACAAAGGCAGACTTGCCGCACGTGTGGCGTGCTTTGGATGCCTTGCTTCTTGTGAGCCTGTTTCTGTTTATTGTAGTTGTCATACATCAATAAAACAGTTATATTGGGTGAGTGTGCTATTATTTTATTCTTACTTGTTGTATCTAATAAAATATGTGAAAAACTGACTTTGGAAAATCTTAATGTGTGGACTTTTACCGTGTGTGTCTTTGTCTCCGCGTTGGCGGGCCGGGTTTACCGCGGCACGCCTTGTTTTTCTTTGTTTGTTTTCGTTCCGACACGCGAGCCCATCTGGCGCGCTTCACCCCGCGCGCCCCGACGACCCCTCGTTCTCCGTGCGTTCATTACGGTCTTGCTTCCGCTGTGCTCCGTTTGGTGCTCGGTCCTTGGCGGTGGACTATCAGTTTTCAATGGTTCGCCATTTGACACACTGTTTCCATGTCTATGTTTCGCTTAGGAAAAGGGGAGGGTGGTAATTCGGGCTCGAGTCCAATGTTCTCCAAGGCGGCCCGTGCTTTGGAGGCACCGAAGTGTTGTAGTTCGGCTACTTCATGGCGTGGTAGTGGCGTTCTCTCTCGGGAAGTTCCGCAGTCTACCAAGCTACGGCCGCTTGGCTCGCCTGGTCAGCCTAGGGCGCTTCTCCGGTGCAGGCTAGCGCGGTCTGCTTGCCTTTTTCCTCGGGGATTTTGGCGGGCTGCGGACATCCCGGTATATAACAGAGCATGCTGGCGGCAGCCTCCCTAGGGGGCATGAAGGACCGAACAAAGACGAGGAAGGGGCGGAAGGCAGACGGGAGAGGTCTTTTAAGTCTAGGCTCTCTTGCCCAGCGTCCGAGGAATTTAGGGAGGGCTACGGCCCAGGTACCCACAAAGGCCAAGAAAGGCACCACGCCGAAAGTCTGAGATAACCCCTTCCACGAGACAGGGGCCAGAGGTCACAAGTACACTCTTGCCCGTCCCCAGGATGGGTTGTTTGTGGTTTTCATCCCGTTCTTAATAGATGACCTGAAAATCCCCAAGAGACCTCTTCCCTGTATCTTGCTTTCATAAGTCGTCCTCCAAGGCGCGAGGGAGACGGAGCGGCAGACTCACTACGGAAGCCTACATAGGCTACGATCGGGCCTTCTCTAATCAAAAGGAAAGAGGAGACATAGGCAGCCCAGACAGTAGAGACTACAAGCAGTGTAGGACAGATGGCCCCCAAGGAGTTACCAACCTGATGGAAATTAAAGCATGTAAAGGCGTTCCTCTCTGACTGAATCCGGCCTGATTTAGCTCGTTGCCTTTATAGGTGCAGGGCTAGACATGGTATTGCTATGACTTTCCCTAGGGATGGGCGGGCTGCAGTCCGTCAGGTAGAGGTTGAGTTGGCTATGGTGACGCACGGGTTCTCTCGGGCCGATCCGTCGCCAGTACCGACACCCTGCGCTCGTGGTTTAGGAGTCATCGGACTCTGCGACCGCGTGCCGTGGTTCACATCTCTTGGCTTGATCGTCAGGCCCGGAGGTGGGTTCCTCGGCGCCTCGCTTATGGGGCTCCGCGGGTCTGTCGTTTATGTTCAACGGCTTCCCGCATGGCTAGCTCGCTAGTCACGCGGGTATCAATCTGGCTCGTGGCCTGCTTCACCAGCCCTTCAAGGGCTAGGAGAGGAGCGCGGGCGCTTCGCGTAGGTTGGCCCCCGCCACGCGGGGTGGGGTAGGATACCGTGCGGGTACTGGTGCGGTTCGTCCGGCGCTAGTTCCCGCTGCGGTTCAGACGTTTAGGCACACCCCGCATGGCTAGCCTGAAGCCCCGCGGGTGAGTTATTGGCTTGTGCTGCGTGCTTCACGGGGCCTTCACGGGGCATAGGTGGGCGCGCAGCGCTTCGCTAGGTTGACCCGGCTCACGCGGGGGTCCGTGTGCGGCTACTGGTGCGGATCGTCCAGCCCAGTTCCCGCTACGTCCAGCTGCTTCGGCATACCCGCATGGCTAGCCTGCTAGCCCCGCCGGGGTTAATCTGGCTAGTGCTGCTTGCTTTACCAGGCCTTCATGGGCTAGGTGGGTGCGCGCAGCGCTTCGCCAGAGTTGGTCACCGCTCACGCGGGGTTCCGTGTGCGTACTGGTGCGGTTCGTCCAGCAGATCGGTTCTCCAGCTACGGTTCCGCCGTTACGGTGCACCAAGGGTCCCGAGTGGTTGTTTCCCTGTTTCTCGGCGCACTCCCTCGTGGGAGGCCTTCGGCTTACCTCCACGGGTGGGACTCGGGCAGGCTGCAAGCTGCTTTCAGGGCGCGCTGAGTGCCCGTGCTTAGGCCTCTGTCGCCATAAGTCTCTCCGCGGGCTGTATTAGCTTGGCTACGGGCTTTAGGGTTGTTCTTCCCCGCCTCGGGCCTGGAGTACGACTCCCTTTTTATAGCGTCTAACCTCTAGGCCATGGTGATTGGCTTGGGTTGATTGGATACCAGTCAATCCTTTTAGGCCGCGTCTGCCTCCCCGTAGGGTACGGGCATGGTGGGCCGTTTATCCGCGTCATCGGCGTTGATTCAGGGGGGTGGCCGTTTATCCGCCGTTGTTGGCGTGGATTTCAGGGCTTAACCACAGCATCTGGTATCCTCTTAACGGGGGCTGTTGCTCGGGGATGCTGTTGTCCACCTTCCTGGTGGGACTTTCAAACTCTCGAGCGCGACCTGTCTCCCCTTGGGGTGATTCGCGCCGCCTTGGTCTCGGGGCTTCACTTCAGGACTGCCGTAGTAGGTCTCGGTGGTGGTTGTCTCTTTGGGTCTACTACAAGTCGGCTTTGGCAGGGCTCCCTTACGGGGCCGGCCTAGCTAGTGGGGTGGCTTAACCCCTGGCTGGCATGTCTCCTTGCCTTGGCGTGAAAAGCCTCTCAGCCTCTGTGTAGTCACTGGGTACCGCGTTCCATTCTTGACGTTGCTAGCTTCGGCATGCAGGGTTCCCTACGGGGAGTGCTCCTGCCCTGCCTGTGTGGGCCTAGCCCGCATCGGCATGGGCATTGGGGCGCATCCTGCTGTGCTATAGCATGCAGCTTCGTCGAGATGCAGACCTAGCCTCTATGCACTTCGCGCATCCACGGCCTCCCACGGGCTTTTAGCTCTGGGTCGCCGGCGGCTTCCGTCGCTGCCTTCGTTGGCGGCTGACTGCTGTAGTCCCGGTAGCCTAGCTCCTTCGGGGTGCTAGCCCGGGTCCGCTCCGTTGTGCACCATCGGGGACTTGAGGCCTCGTGGTCTCTGCCAGGTATGAGCTGGGCCATTTAGGCCTTAGCTGTCCTGGCGTCTTAGGCTCTGGCTGTTAGGCTTAGCCTGGTCCGCTGTCTCACTCGGGGAGCTTGGACTCTAGCTATGATGAAGCTTCGCTGCTTCCTCTACTGGGGATCAGCGGGGCCTAGCGCCACTCCGGTCGGGCCTAGTGACAGTTGCCGTCTGGCGTTCGTCTCTGTTCCCCCTTGGGTCTAGACCATGTTTTTAGCCTTGGCTTGATACTGGTCTTTGGGTCATTAGCCCCCGACTTCCTTAGGAGGTCGTGGCCTATAGCCTTGGCGGTCTTGTGACTCGCTCTGGCCTAGGCCTTGGGGCTTTCATCGTTTAGCTTGGCTTCTCGACTTAGACCTTCATTCCATTGGGGTAGCTGGCCAGGGTTTCTTCCCAGCAGCTTGGCTGGGGACCGTGCGGGCCTGGCCTAGGGCGGATGCCCTGCTGCTTGGTTTTTATACCCTTTTAGCCCCATCGGGGTTATGAGGCCTATGCCTATGCTGGTCTGGCGTTGCCCCTCCAGGGGCTTCAATGGGCCGGCTCAGGCCTGTGGTAGGGGCTTTATGTCCTTCTCCATTGGCCTTACACCCCGTATGGGGAACCTGATCATTGCGCCTTGGCTGTCTTCCTTGCCCTCTGTCCTCACTCTGTGCGGGAGCCGAGACCCGGCCTACATCCGGGCTGGTGCAATAGGGGCCTAGCTGCTCTTGCCGGTCTCGGCTTTGGTCATTCAGTCTTGAACGCTGATGCTCGGGTTCCCCATTGGGGCGTGGCTCCAACCAAGGTGGATGCCCTCGCCCCCTATGGGCTCTGTTCGTCCTGAGCGCTGGTGGTTTAGCTCTGTTGCCTAACCTTACCCCCGCTCCCAGGCCTGAACTCCTAGCACTTGAGGTCTTTCGACTTCGCCTGGACCCGCCTATGTTGGGTCGGTGTCTTGAGCGTGGAGGAATCCCTTCTCCGTTTGTGCGGGAGTTAGGGGCTTTTGGCGACAGTTCACGCACATTCCTTTGGCTCCAAGCTGACTACCCTGGTCCACTGACTCCCTCGGGGGGACCCTGGGACACGGTGTTTGTGGGTCGGTCGGACGATTGACCCCTCTTGGGGCTCGTCAAAGGGCTTAGCTAGCGTCGGGCCTTGTTCGGGCCCTAGCGTTGGGGCTCGTTCCGGGCCTAGCGTTTGGGGCTCGTACCGGGACCCATAGCGATGTCCCGGGCTTCAGGCCGGGGTGTGCTCCCGATTCGTCGGGCTCTGTCTTAGGGGGTTCCACCCCTACTCTCCAGCGGTTTTCAGGCTTACGTTGTTCCATCCTCACTTGCGGGTTTACTTTGACAAGAATTATGTCTCAACTGCGCTGTCTAGAGGGATTCCCCGCGATGGGGTACTCCCTTGTTTGGTGGGTTCTCCGAAATCGCCTTCACTGGCGGGCTTTCTCAGTTGTTCATGGCAGTTGGCTTGGTCTGTCTTCCCGCAGTGGTGCGACTGGATCTTGTTGTTTCAACTTAGTACCCTCGGGTCCTGGGGCACGTTCGGTTGCTCTGGCTCCTGTCTTTAGGACCTGGGAGCTCTTGACATGATGGTATGCCCCTTCCGACTGGGGATTTTTATCCCCTCTAAGTCTGTGACCTGAACTTTAAAATCGGTTGGGAGCTTCTCGATCCCTTGTGGGAATGCCTGTGGGGCGTAAACCCCCGTGTGAGTCATTCTTCCATGTCTTACGTCTTGAGTTTTGGTGTACGAGTTGATTACTACACTTTTTCTCGAGCCGGTGGTGATCCTTTTGGTATCTGTCCGTTGGGTTACCACCTCTTCCGGTTGGCTCTATTCACTCTCTGTCTCCCTCGGGAGATTTTGTGTAGAAGCCGCTGTGCTGTCCACCGGCCTCTTGGTGGCATCCTTTGCCAGTAGACGGCCCCCCCCCCCCCCACCTGTGGGTTCGGCTAAGTGGCTTCTGGTTGCTTCCTCGATACCGTTTTGTCGTTTGTTCCAGAAGTTCCGCTTGTGAGGTTCATTCTGTCCTTCTACGACTTTGGTCACCTGCTATCTGCTGACAGTCAACCATGGTTTGGCTTCTTGCTGGGTTTCCCCAGCGTTGGAAGGCTTCGACTCGGGTCGCCTCTCGGGGGGCTCGAATCGTGTTTTATGCAGCGCTAGCCTCTGGGTTTCCCCTTGGTAGACTTCTCGGTGGTTTAACCACTTTGATTGAGGGAGTGCTAGTTTATTATTAATCTAGCATTTGGCTGCTCGTTCGGTTCCCGGTTGAGGCCGCGGCTCCGGTTTTGCGGAGGTTGTCTCGTTTTTTCCTCGGTCGTTCTGTCTACTTCCGAGTCGGGGCCTGAATCGGCCCTCCCTCTCCTGGCTGCGGATACGCTGAGGTGGGATTGTTTCGCTTATTTTGAGGCTTTGTTAGCTGTCTCCGAAGTCCGTTGTTGGATCTTTCGGTCGTCTCGCTCGCCATCCCACAGTTAGGTGTTGCGTTCGTCCTTCGGTAAAGTTGGGCTCGTTCCATTGACGCCTGTAAGGCGTCTGTTCCTGACCCGAATAGCTAGATCCCTCTTGGGATCTGAGTTTTTGTCGGCAGGGTATTTGGCGAAGCCCCCAATGTTCCTTCTGGGGAGCGTAGCTCTAGTACTCGCCTTTATTACTCCTTTTGGGTCCCCTTTTCCCGGCTGAATTAAATTAGCTCGGAGAATTGATCTCTTGTAGTTTTTCTTCCGGGTCAGGGTTGGCTGATTTCTCAGCCCCCCACGGGGCCAGGGGGCCTTTTGCCTTTCATTCAGTCCTAACCTTATCTCCCCCGGGCCTCTCCCGTTGGGTTCATCTGTGGTGTTCTGGCGGGTCCCCTTCTAGGGGCCCGTCCGTTGGTTTTTGGATCTGTACTTTGCCGCCACGAGTGCTCTGGCCCTTTTTCTAGGGCCTACGTCGCCTTCCAGTCTCCTAGAGCTCTTCATTTGCCTATGCCTTAGGCTTGGTTTTTCTCTGCGGGATTCTCGGCTCTGGCTTCCTCTCCAAAAAACTTTGGCTAGGTCATTTAAACACAATTTATAAAGTCTGAGGTTTCCTGTTATCACCCTTGGTGTACTACACTGTCTAGGTGAGTTATGGCTTCCTGACTTTTGGAATCTAGATTCCATGTGTGTTGTGTCTCTGGCGTTTTTGATCAGCCTTGACTGCATCCCTATAGCCTCTTCTGAGATATCATGCCTCCCTCCGACTGAGTGTGCTAGTTGGGTGATTGAACAATAATTTCATTTCAACGGGGTTAATGCATATGTTTCAGCAACATTGGTGTTGTTAAAGGAAATCAGTCAGTGTTTAATGAGTTATTCAAAAACACATTATGTTTCATAATAATCTAACTGAAGCCGGGATTTCCTTACAATGTGATTGATGCCCCTCCCCTCCCCTGCCTCACCCTTTTTATCGGCACTTTCTAATTTCTCTTCCTCCTCGCCATCCTTCCTTCCCGCTCCAGGCCCGCCCCACAGCATGATATGGGATGTGGGCGCCGTGTGGGCTATGGGCCAAAACGGAATGGGGGAAGAGGGATGGGCGACAGGGTGTTGACATGGGGTCACTGGTCGAGTCCATTCTCTTTTTTAGGGGTGCCTTAAAATGGTATTTTGGGCATTCCACTGCTCAGAAGGAGGAAAAAATGCATAGTTTCAGTCAACATTGGAAAGGACATCAGGCTTCAGTAAGATGATTTATAAAAACATCATGTGTTTTTGAATATTGTGCTGCATTGAAAAATCACCCCATCTTGACTATTATGTCATTAAAAAGGATTATCCATGATGCCACACAGTGGTTCTCACTGCACCTGATGCGTCTGCATATTTTTATCAGTGCTCGGGCAGCTAACAGCAACATGCCGAAATAAAGAAAAGTGAATGCATGGGGTGTAATGTTGATTCCTGATGAATCACTCTGCAACATGGTTGCTTCCTAAATCAGACTGAAATTTCACAGCTTTCCCTTGACTTCTTCAAAATGATTATAGTTTGAGTAAATAATTTTGGCCATGGTGTAGCGCACGTTTGCTTCTACGTGCAACCACGTGAAGTGACGCATTGGCAGGGAAGCAGGGGTACCTAGTAACTGGCCAAGAAAATTATTACTCAAACTATAGGTTGTTATTACAACAAATGCCTAAAGATTCAGCACTTGTGACAACAACTTTCTTTTCTTTATAGTGTCATGAAGATGTCTTTAGATATGAGATCCTTTCCAACCAATAGAAAGACTGTAACAGTGACAGTGGAATGCTATGACCAGGGCCTGCTGGCAGTTAGTGCCGACATTGATATGGTCATCGTAGATGTCAATGAAGCCCCCACAGATATCGTGTCCCAGTCAGGAGTGTTTGAAATTGAAGAAAATAACATTGGTGGTAAGTTGGACTAATCCCTGAGCGGGTTGACATTTTACCCTACCATCCTTCTTATTTTCTTTATGTTTGATCTAAACAGGAAGTGGTTAAAGCCACTGTCAGTCATTTTTTTTCAAAACTCAAAATGCCCATTTTGTGTCTAAATTGATAGTGTGTTAGGTCATATCAACAACTTATATTACTCTTCTTTGTGAAAAGACACTAAAGCATTTTAAAGCGGTCTTGAAGATGCCATTTACGACTGTTTTGTGTACTAATAAAAGTCGGATCCCGACTTTTATTAGTAAACATTGCATGTAGTTCGCCATATCTTGACAAGTATGGCGTGTTACACCTAGCCACTTACAGGGATCTTTACTACAACCATTTCAAATACAACAGTGCAAAAAATGGACTTTGATGAAAAATAGGGGGAGCGATTTGTTTACATTTTGAAGAAATTGCTGATAGTGACTTTAACCTTAAGTGATGTATGCCAGGATGCATGCTTCCATGTTCATTGCCGCTTATTATTTGGGATCATTTTATGGAATATTTGTGAAAAAAGAATGAACTTTAAAAAGTTTTCATTAAACCTTTCAGTATGATATTCTATCATGAGGTGATCCTCCAGATAACAATTGAAGATCAAAAGTCATGTTGCAAATTTGGCTAGATGTCAATGAACTTATACAGTTGGAATACTTAGGTTAAAATTTTGCATAATTTTTTATCATCACTTTTATACTGAGTATGTTGATAAACTGCACCAAGACAGTTTTGAAAGAGTATGCTTTAATAATGTAATGAAGTGCAGAACAAACATATTCAAAGCCACAACTTATATAATTCCTTAATGCTTGATTGCAATAATTAGTCTAAAGACTTCATCTAAACTCATGCTTCATTACCATCATCAAATTATGTATTACCAAAGTAATATTGGAATAGGAATATAAGGCTACAATTTCTTAGATTCCATGCTTGAAAGTCATATCAATGTTATTGCAATGTGTATTTTGAAATATGCAGAAGTAATGTTAAGAACCTATGCATACATTTATATCAATGTATTAGATTGGGTTGCACTTATTCACAGGTTATGTATGTGTAGTACATTTGGGGGGTGGTATCTACCTGCCTTAAGGCAGAGGACACATAGAGAGCAATTTGTCCACTGTTGTAGTTGTGTAGTCTGTTGATGTCGTTGTTGAGGAGTCTGCTGTTGTGTGAAAAGGTAACATTTGCCCATATTTGCATACTTCAATGGTTTTAATTAAACCCACACTTGAGTCATAGGTTGCAATGTGAGATCCCTCATTTGGGTTGGAGGTCAAAGGTCATGTGAGGTAGAGTTGTAAGATAAGCTGAAAATGTCATTGACTTGAATTGCAAAGTTGAAGTTCATTGAACCAAACTTGGTTTATGGATATTACATGCAAACCCTTATTTGTTTATGAGGTCAAGGTTGCATGTCGAGGACCGTGATATTTTTTTTATAATTGGCAGTTTAAAGATTGAGGAGTTAGTCATTGTTATTCCTTATTTATAATATCACTGATTTGGTGAAATATAAAGAAAAGTAAATTTCACTTGTCTACTATCCCTCATGATGCTGCAGTACATACTAGCCACACTTGCCACCATAGATCCAGAAGACCAACCCCCCGAACCTGGCAGGCTGGTGTGTTTCACTCACTACCCACCACATCCCACTCCCTTCCCTTCGCTGTCATTGGAGACAGAATCATAGCACATCAGAGCGCATGATGAAGAGAAGAGTTTCCTATAAATGGATTTACTACTGACAGATATTGGGGGAATGACTTTTACAAAGGTAATATCATATATTGTGTGTTTTGTTGTGGGCTGCCATAGCAACCTGTTTGGTTACTTTTATCTATATGTATTTGTGTGATAAAGATTTTGATGCAAAATGTTTAACTAAGGTACTATCTACTTCTCAAAGAAGAAGACCATTCTAATGAAATGAAGTGTCCTCTCTTCATTGGCATGGATTTGATAAATCTTTTGCTGAAAATGAATCCTTTGGTGGGACTAACAACTTGGTAAAAAGGTCTGTCGTAGAGATTGGGTCCAAGATATGGTCCAGATATGGCCTGACCGTAGAGTTAGTATAAACACATTTTTTTGGCTGAAAATGAATAGATTAGGGTGTGTAGAATATACTCTGCCGGTGCTTAAATTGTTTACAATTGCCATACACTTGTTCATTGTGTCCTATAGTATATCTAGTCCATCCTATTTTGATCATATAGGTTGAATAGATAATTAATCATTTATGGCAACGCCATCTTCTTGGATTTCTCAAATTCCCCAAATCCCAGGTGGCACGGCAGATACTTATTCTACACACTAATCTATCATTTTCAGGCAAAAAAATTGTGTATAATACTCAACTGTAGCGGTCACATGACGTTTCCTCTCTGACTAGTCATGTAGATGTCATTGCTGAAATGATGTATGAAACATTTAACGCATGCAATTGGAAATGGTCCTTGAATAATTAAAAATCTAATTGTGAAATGTACATATGATTTTAAATCCTACAAATACTGAAAAATGTGTGAGAAGTTGGCAACACTGTGTGTGTGATACTTTTAAAGTTGTTACATGATGTCAATCAATATGGCAGCCAAAAACGTGAATATCTTCCAAAAATACTTGACACAAATTTCTAAATATTACCTTAACGTATAAATTATTGTGTCAATGCAACAATTAGAATTGTACCCATGACCATAACCAAGTGATACCAGGTAATCCCGATAAACAAAAATGTGTCAAATTATAAATTGAGTGCAATATATGTGAAAAAATATAATTCCTATGGTATTTTGACAACTTTGCACCATATTTGTTTTATTTCGATTTTGGCGCATTTAAAACAAATTGAAGTGCATGTTGTACATTGGTTAGGATCAAAGGTACATTTCTAATGTCATTGACACATTGATTTCGATTTAAAGGCTGTAATACTTATAAATTTGTGCCAAGTATTTTTTGAAGATATTCACATTTTTGGCTGCCATATTGATTGACGTCATGTTGCAACTTTAAAAGTATCAGAAATAAATTTATTGTGTCTAACAACATAATCTAAGTACTTCATGTCTATTCTTTATCACACATATTTGCTGTTATAGGGCATATTTTAAAATTATTGGATTTGGCTTCCATTTTGAATTTGAAGTATGGCTTAATGTTACAAATGCCATACACTTGTTCATTGGGTCCTATAGTATATCTAGTAACTCCATATTTTGATAATATAGGGTTGAATAGATAATTATCATTTATGGCAACGCCATCTTGGATTTCTCAAAATGCCCAAGGATGCCCAGGTGGCACCCAGCAGATTCTTATTCTACACACCCTAATCTATCATTTTCAGCAAAAAATTTGTGTATATACTCAACTGTACGGTCACATGAACGTTCTCTCTGACTAGTCATGTAGATGTCATTGCTGAAATGGATTGTATGATAACAATATTAACCATGCACATTGAAATGGTCACTTGAATAATTAAATACTAATTGTGAATGTACATATTGATTTTAATCCTAAAAATACTGAAAAATGTGTGAGAAGTTGGCAACACTGTGTGTGTGATAAAACTAGTGATAAACAGAATACAGATACTGTGTGAGTCCATCGTATTTTTTGCTTTCATTTCAGATGATAAGAATCAAGGTTTTAGATGGCAACGATGCACCAACATCCATTGTCATGGCAGCAACTGCTAAGATCTTTGAACACTCTACCTCTGGCACTCCCATCACCACTCTTACTGCCATAGATGAAGACGTCAACCAAGAACACTATTTTATAATAGAGTCGCAAACTCCAGAGGGCGCTTTACAAATCTATAATGGTACTCAACTGTTGGTTGGAAACACAGAGGTAGACTATGAGTCAACCAGTAGCGTATCTGTTACCATTAAAGTAAGAGACATCGGCATAACCCAGTCAGGGCTGTTTGTGGACACATTTACTTTGGATGTTGTAGATATTAATGAACCACCAACAGGAATTAGTCTATCAGGAAATAATCTCATTGAGAATCCCTCCATTGGTGCACCAGTGGGTCAGGTATTAGTAGATGATCCTGACGTGTTTGACCAAACATTTTACTGTTATCTTGGTTATGACGGAACAAGTAATTTCCAACTAGCAAACAAGGGTAATGAGATATGGCTTCAGGTTGGCTACCATGCAAGCAGTTTCAATTACGAGCAGGTGCGATCTGTTACGCTGACACTGTGGTGTCGAGATTCCAATCCCGAGTACTTTGCTCAAGCTGTGTTCACCATTCAGATTGAAGATGTAAACGATCCACCGACGGGGCTTATGTTCATGGACGCTGAGGAGAGAACGGCTACAACCAATGCATCGCAGCCTGCGGCTCCTGACATTGTTGGTAGTGTAGTCACGTCGCAGACAGTTACCATCAGGGAGGATGCCCCTGCTTCTGTTGGCGTAGTTTGCTATATATTCATCCTAGATGAAGATGCCTTCAGTGGCGCCGAACCAGCTCATCAGTCGGCAATTGTGGAGTTGATTTCAAAGGATGAATATGATGAAATTCTGGATGGATCAGGTGAGCATACGATTTGGTTGTACATTGAGTACCTCAGTAGCTGAAAAGAGTTTAGGTATTCTTAATGTAAAGAAAAATGAAATGCCCTGTTACATAATAAATATCATCTTTTTTGTAAAAAAGTTTTCTTGAAGACAGATGGCTCCAATAGGATTTTCTGGTTGTGTGTGCGTGCGTGCATGTGGGCGTTCATCTGCAAGCATGCGTGTGTCATCTACTGTAGCAGGAAGACATAAATTGCTTTTCCAATGTGAGGTGTGAGATGTCCAATGCAGTGGCATATCCAGGATTTTGTTGACAAGGGGGCACAGATTTGTGAATGTACCGACACGTGTATTGTACCGACAAAAAAATTTTCACGGCTCGCTACGCTCGCCGGTTAACCCAAATTTTTTCACCGTCGCCTCCAAATTCTGATAATAGAGTAGTAGTATTTACCAATTAGGCTATTAGTAACCAATTTTCATGAAGCTCTATCATGCTCCACGCGCTCAAAAAAAAAATCCTTAAAGTTCTTTAGACAAATGTACCGACGGTCCGTTATGTACCGACAAAACATCTTGGTCGGGGGGCATGTGCCCCCCTGCCCCCCCCCCCCTCTGGCTACGCCACTGGTCCAATGTGAGGTTTCTCATGTAACCAAACCAACAATGTATCCTATACTCTGTCTAGCTCAAAGTACAAAAGTAACAACATGGGCATATACATTGTTCCAACTTTCAACATGCACATAGTCAAAGCACAATCGCACTGCAGTTTGACTCTAGGATAGGCATGTGTCATCACTTCATACTCAGTGGCTTTAGATATGGCCTCCCAAATATTTGCAGGTCATTTGGAAAGTCATCTAAAAAAACACCAAGAAAGACTAGGTTTTTTTCTTCTCATTTGAATGCATTTTTCATGCTGATTCTGAATATGCCCTGGAAAATAATTTTTACCTTTTGAAAAACAAAAATTGACAAATATTGATCTTTGAGTGACTGTAGTCACTTGCTGTGTTCAAAGGATTAAGACCAGACACAGTATAAAGTGGCTGGTAAGTAGTGAATAACTGGAAAAATATTCTCTGATTAATATGTGGTGTTATGTCTTCTCAACTATGAACAGGGCACTGGATCATATTATGTAGCCTTAATGCACCAAAAATCCTATTTCTGTCTTGTTCTCTGTCTACCGCCTAGGAAGCAGACGTCGCCGTTCAGATCGCATCTATTCTCGAAGTCGTCGGCAAACCACTACAGATGATCCCAGCAAGACGAGCGATGATTTTGTGATACAGAGTGGTACTAATTACCTACTGATTAACAAGAAATTGGACTATGAGACAAAAGATGAATACCTGGTGTATTTTAAGCATATGATCCAGACATCCCAGAAATGGTATGTATAAATTAGTATGGAATGGTGGCAGTAGTGATTAAAGCATTGGACTTGTGGTCTGAAGCTCATGGGTTCAAACCCCATCAGAAAGCCTGTTGTGTTCTTGAGAAAGGCACTTTAGCTCACTTGCTTCTCACTGGACGGGAGTATAATTGAGTACTGGCATATGTTAGCAGGCGCGCAGCGAGCCTGGTGGTTCCGAGGGGCAATTTCCCGGTGGGTGCAACAAATGTCCCAATCACAGGCAAAAATAACCCGGTCGCAGGGCAAGAGTCCGAAAAAGGGCTGATTTAACATGAATATTCGTCTTTTACTTCCCGATTTCCCCTCAAAAAGATTTCCAGAGGGGGCCCTCTGCCCCCACCTGGCTACGCCACTGTATGTTAGGAAGGTAACATTTATTGTGCAGGTGAATAGGCGATTTCCCCACCACATACTATACTGGGAGTCTGGCCCCAAATGCTCATACAATTTTCTACACTATGTCCAAATGGCCCACATTTATGTTCTAAAAAATTGCAAACACAAAACCCAAGAACAGACAAATTATAGCTGCTTTAGATTTGGAGTACTTCATTTTACCCTCTTTCAAAATACATTAGCAAAAAAAAAAGAATAGAAGTGCAAATTTTGAGTAAGCTATTCCTTTCAAAATCAAGCCCAGTTGAATATATTATCCAGAAATTTGACATAGGTCTTAAGAAATCAGTTAAGATGGCTTTAGTTTTCCTTATAGAAATCATTTAATTACCTATCTTATTGGGGTTATCTGCAAAACAAAATTTGGTTTTGCAATGTCTGTTTTCAATATCAATCACCTGCTTACAAACTCTAGAGGGAAGTATACCTGAGGTGAGTGAGCAGCAGGCAGTGCAGGAAATATGTAGTTTGTTTTCAATTGAGGAAAAGGCAACAGTCTCTGTACTTGAGTATTGGATTATCCCTAAAACCTCAGTTTAAGGGTAAAGATTTTTTTTTTTTTTTTTTTTCGACATGTACGTGTCTACGCTCATCCATTAGTTGTTTTATTGGTTCAGGCAAGTCAAGTTAGAGGTTATTTTCTCGAGGTGGCACCATTTCATCATGGACGGATGCATAAACGTAGCATTACGGCTCTGCCGTTAAGTCCAATCTGGGATCCCAATTCTAATTACAAAATCGCCTATTTTATGATAAATACGCATTTCTTTACATTCTCGTTCGCAGGTATAGTTTCCTAGACAATTACCAACGTAACTGTGCAAAAATATCAAATTTTGAAAATTGGGGGCGCTCTTCAAAAAATGTGCCAATATTGCTTTAATTACCTATCTTATTGGGGTTATCTGCAAAACAAAATTTGGTTTTGCAATGTCTGTTTTCAATATCAATCACCTGCTTACAAACTCTAGAGGGAAGTATACCTGAGGTGAGTGAGCAGCAGGCAGTGCAGGAAATATGTAGTTTGTTTTCAATTGAGGAAAAGGCAACAGTCTCTGTACTTGAGTATTGGATTATCCCTAAAACCTAGTTAAGGGTAAAGACTCATAAATACCCCCCAGAAACGATTTCAAGTTAAGTTCAAGTCAAGCAAAACTTGGATAGAACCGTAAAAAATTACAGAACAGGTAATCATTACAAAACAAGGCAAATCTAGTGTGTTTCCAGCTGCTATGAGATGCTGATAGTAATAATATGATAATTAACAGTTTTATATAGAGCTTAATCCCCCGTAACAGGCTCAAAGCGCGGATGACAATAGATATTATGCTGCCTTCAAGAAATCTAAAACACTAATTTAATCATAGCAAAAATGGGTTCATCCTAAGATTTAGTACATCTACTACAGTATATTCTTCTTTTGAAGGAATAACGCTTTAAAATGAATAAATTAAATATTGAGAATCAGGTGGGAAATTTTTTTCAGAGGTTGCGAATAATGAAAATCATATTTTGTACCCTGGAATTAGGTAAGCATGGATAAAATTTGTGCTCGCTGACATCAAAGTGTTAAAGCGGGGTTATCATAGGCGACCCGCGGGCCAAAATCCGGCCTGCCAACCATGATTTTGGCCCTCAACTTGCTGTAAAAATAAAGGGAAAAATAAGAATTTTCATGTCTTATTTGGCCCTCAAATGAGGGAAATTTTCAAACATGTCAGCATTCTCTGGCCTTCAACTAAATAATTGAGAACCCCCTCGTGTTAAATAAATAAACAATTCAATGCAGTATTTATATAGCACCTTTTGCTCATAAGATCAAAACACTTATGTTTTACATTGTTTTTCAATGTCCATAACCGTTGGTGACATCTCACTTACGAGTTGTTGCCTGGATGTTGTGAGGGCACCTCAAGCATGACTAACCTCAAACCATGTTGCAGAAACAACAGTCCTGTTAAACACAAAGATAGGTGGTTCGACAAGTAATGGAATCACAAGTCCTGCTATCAACGTTTAGATAGACACTCCGTCCACAATTCTCAGCATGTACAGCATTGTCTTGTTTATATTACTTTTATAAAATGCTGGGGACTATATTTCCATTAAAATCAATGTGGCAATATTGTCGAGGTTTTAATTCAAAGTCACAATTTTTCTCAAAAAGCAAAAAATGCTAAATGGAAGGCCAGGGGTGTTTGAATCAATCCCATAAGGCATTGCAATTGTGCCTATACTGTATTGTACTAAAACACTGTCAGTAATTAGGGATAAAAAGTATCCTAGAAGTTTTAGCCAAAGACGATTTCATAATCATGCTAATATTCCCTAAGTACTAAGTTTGTGGCTAAAATAAGCAAGAAGTCAGGGTTTTATGTGTAAGATAGGATTTTGTGAGATCACATGACCTTATTGCGGTGTTAAATTTCCCAAAAAGTTGCATGTGGGTTGACCTCAAATCACCCTCTGTGGAAAAACCGGCATAGTGCAACCTCCTTATCTACTGTCCACATAGTGCCAAAACAATAACCAAAGACAGCTGTACACGAAAATTAAAACCTTAAACCAATAAGTATGGGAGTGCATGAGTACTGAAAATTAGATGCAAAACATTTCAGCATCAAATTCTTGAAAATTTTGAGGCAGTATAGAATTAGAAATAGAAGTCTGACATTGTTAAAAAAAAGTTGGCTCAGAAATATTTGACAAATCTTACAGGAATTCTTTTTTAATTGCATTTTTAGGCCACATTTCCCCACTGGGGCTTAAATTTCCATTTTTCTGACCAAAAAAAGGCCCCAAATTAGCTGATTGCAGAAGTTTAAGCAGTGAATCTGTTTAATATGGCCTTACAATCATACATTGGTCTAAATATGATTATTTTTTTTAATAAACTCCCGTTATCACTACCTGAGAAAAATCTAGACCATGGCTGAACATGGAAACCATTTGGTATTAGCAAAACTTCAACCCATCTTCTTTCAACTGCATTTATTTTACTACAGGTGACGTAACAGTAATTGACCCAGATGGCCACAAAAAGGGACGTAGTAACCATGGTCTCTTAGGAACCCTTTCTCATCCTAGGCAATAGTTCCAGTGGAGCGACACCAGTAGACTATGAAGTCACTCCGGCCCATATCCATTTCAGATTAGTCAAAGAAATCGCAACGACTTTGACACGTACAAGGGGGGGGGGGGGGGGGGGGGACATCCACAATCAATGTGACAGATGTCCCTGAACCCCTTCATCCCTACCATCAATGGTATATCACCGTAGGGTACTGAAACCATGCACGACACGTCACCGGTCCCATCGTGGCGGAAAGACCGGAACCATTCTGACGTGCTTAACATTCACATTTTTCAAGCCAACAGCGACTGGAATTGCAAATAGAAAGGCAACAGCTGGTTCTCATCGCAACTTAGATTCTTGGGAGCGGCGTCTGTTTGACCTACAATGCAGGGTGCAGATGACACAGGGCTGACATGCAGGCAGGTGATATTTGTGAGAAAAAAAACGGGGGGGGGGGTGGGGGAAATGGTATGGAAGAGGAAGGTGTCAGGAGGAGACTTACTGTAGCCCTATGCAACATGTGTTTGCATAATAAAATGTCAATGCAAAACAGGATTTGAGGTAAGTACCATATTCAAGACATATCAGTGATTTGAAAAATATTTGAAATGTGCAGGAATAGCTTCAAAGTGAAGAATAGTCTATAGAATTCTCATAAGTTACCTTTCCAGCTGTAGAATTGACAGAAA
This sequence comes from Ophioderma brevispina, assembly GCA_023653785.1. Taxonomy (NCBI): domain Eukaryota; kingdom Metazoa; phylum Echinodermata; class Ophiuroidea; order Amphilepidida; family Ophiodermatidae; genus Ophioderma; species Ophioderma brevispina. The sequence goes on from JAMKCH010008652.1 coordinate 45,011, forward strand.
GGATGAAAACGGCAAGTGTTCCAAGATAGATTCTCCATTTCAATTACGTTGTTGTTAGTAAGGTCCGAAAGGACAGTAAAACTAAAATCTCCGATTCTTCCTTATGAGGTTGCTTCTGGTCTTATCATTTGCAGGGTATGTTGGAATACCTGTACTGGTACATACATGGAAAAATCTGATTTTTATGATTTTGCGATTTGCTGATTTAGCAAATTCACTGATAGGGTCTTTAACCTACCAATTTCTTAAGTATCTCTGATGGCTACATACATGATATATTCTATTCAGTGGGCGGGTTTAGTAAGGCAAACACACAATATATTGGTGTGCCAATTCTTATATGAAAAGATATTAGATAGTGCATCGCCGTGCAAGTGTTTACGTGCACGTGTATAAGCTTACGCAGTGCACGCAGCTATGAAGGGGTGATTAATAAGTTCTAAGCCTAAGGTAGGAAGAGGAGATATGCTACAAAAGTTCAAATTACACAGTCTACAGTGTCATTCTGAACAAAATGAAAATTCCAGAAGTTTCAAGTGTATATCTGTTCTATTTTTTAACTTGCAAGTAATTAAAACATTGAGAGTTTTGCCTGACATATTGAAGCAATTATGCGAGAAAATTAAAAAAGTTGAGGAGGTCCTTTTCATCTTTGGGAAGAGAAAAGTAGTCAGACGGTGCCAAATTCGAGTGAATAGGCTGGATATTCTACCGGATTGAAGCCACACGGATGGCTTGCAGTCATTGCTACCATAAACTTATGGACTGCGCATTGTCATTGATGGAAGATCACCCCGATGTCAAGCTTTCCTCCTCAAACTTTTAATTTTTCTCGCGTAATTGATCAATTTATCGGCAAAAACTCTCAAATGTTTGATTACCGGCAAGTTAAAAAATAGAAAACAGATAACACATTGAAACTTATGGAATGTTCATTTGAAGAATGAAACTGAAGATGTGTAAATTTGAACTGTGTAGCATATCTCTTTGATCTTAGGCTTATAACTTATCAATCCACCCTCGTCGTCACGGTTTGGTTATGTTTGACAGGGGGAATTATTTTTGCCCTTTTGACTAATATTACTGAATAAAAATATTTTCGGTGATTAAGGCAACCAAAACTAATAAGAATTAGAATAAAAGATAGGCTTACGTTGTTTTGCATATATAATATAGTTCATATTGGATGGGCAGTCGTATTTTTATCGTAGTGGAACCGCTGCGCCGGCATCCAGACTCGACAATATTGGACTGCCCATCCAATATGACACGATTTAAAAAGACCATCTATATCATATGTACAAACCAGCTTTCTTACCATATCTATGATTGGCTAAATACTCAACTTACCCAATATATAACATTAAACATGCCTGATAGACCTCAGTGTAATCTCATATTTTCTTCACCATATCATGGTCGTTACATGTGTATAAAAAGTTAACTGAAGGAAATTAATTTTTTTGTGTCACTTCAATACAATAATTTGTTTCCAAAGATAAATTTTTTTTGGGCGCATAAAATGTATCCGCTATTTATATTACATTTACATTTCATTTCAAGCTGTAAAAACGTTGTGTTTGTGGCTTTGTAGTATTGTTTGAATTGAAGCATTTTTGTTTTTTTTGAATTCAGTAAAACATTTATTTATTTAAAAAAAAATTTTCCTTTATTTTCTTCAATGTGGGTAATATCCTTTCGTCCATGTGGCCCAGGGATGTGCTCTTTCACTTAACATTTTTATAATAAAATGTTTAAGAGCCCAATATTTGACAGTATTTTGTTAATTTTCAGGTTGACGGTTTCAATGTGTTAGATCACAATCGAGTGTGTTCCAATCCTTGTGACACCAAGAACTCCTACGGTTCCGGTGAGAATGGTACGGGGGTTACGTAATTCACTGTCGATGTAGACTAGGATGGACTGGCCTGCTGCACCAACAAGTCAAGAGTGTGACAATAACTTATGTCATGAAAAAGGTTAGCTCTGGAATAGTTTCTTAAGAAAACAAGTATTGGATTGCGGGGAAACCTTGCAATTGTGAAATTATGGACACTTGGATCATTTGTCGATGATAATTTTACATCTGTGAATTTTCAACACCAACCATCTTCGCTTGAATATTTAAAGGTGCTTGTTCCGATTATGTCTATTGTGTCTCTACTTGATATGAGAGCCTAGCACTTGCACATTGCCCCATCAAGTATTGTGGGAAACAACTTGCGTTTTTTTATGGTAGAAGCAAATATTGCATATGCAAAGCCTATTCAAATACTGTGCTAATTATTGAGGTTAACCATTAAAATGGCAGTTTTTTGTTTATATCTTGGGAAGAAATGGATTGGAAAGCTAAATTTCAGGACGACAATGAGAAAAAAAATGCGGCCTTTCATCGTATATCAAAAATCGGACACTACTTCAGGGTAAACACGGGGTCATAAAGACAATCGGAACACGCACTTTAAGTTGCTTTAAGCACAACGTTTAGAGTGCATCATCTTTTGCCCATAAAACGAGTCCAGTTGACCATAACATTTTATATGTTATAATTACATTATACCTTCACACTATACTATATCATGTGCTTTATTTGTAAACAGTATAAAGCACATGATACAGATAGGTACGACGGATATAATGTGCCGTATGACAAATATCTACTACATTTAGAGAATAAAGCTATGGGCTTTTGGAACCGGTACTCTCTTACGACGAAATTGAAACAAGCATTACCATTATTTTAGTGGAAGAACGAGGCCGGAGGCCGAGTTCTTCCACGCAAAAATAATGGTAGTGGCCGGGTTCAATTCGTCGAAAGAGAGTAACGGTTCACAAAATCATACTTTATTCTCATTCATTTAAACGCAATTTCATTAAGGTCATCTTTAACCCAATTCTGCGATACTTACAGATTAAAATTACAACAGAAAGGACTGCCACCAGTAAAAACATCGAACAACCGCTGAACGCAACGATCATACGCAACGAGACGAACATTGGCAGGCGCGCGCGAAAGTAGCAAAACGTGGGTATGACGCGAGGCTTCAACCTAAAAAAATAACTTCAATACGAAGGTGTACTACCTGGGTTCAATTAAACGAATTGAACCGGGCATCAGCCAATGAAATTGATTACATTTCACAGCTGTTTTAAGAATCAATTATTAATTAAAGATTCAGAGAAATTGGCGAGCACGGAATGAAATGAAGACAAGAATATAGACTGTCTTAACCCCAGTCATCTCTATCTAGGCATGAGAGATACCACTCGACCCACAGGGATATGTTCATTAAACGCGATGTAACCCGAGAGAGGTTAAACAAATAGTTATAAAACACTCAGAGAAATTGACAAGCATGGACTTAAATGAAGAAAAGGTCTCTCTCGCTATCTTGGCATGAGAAATACCACTGGACCACAGGATTGTGTTAAGTGAATACCAGTTGAAACACGCACTAAGTATTTATCTCTATTTAGAGTTTCAACGGGCCGATATATAGTACGGGTTGCATCAAATTTAATTGATCCTCGCATGCACAGAATTGAGTTCGCTTTGTCTAGATTCTGCTAGAATCATGCAGATCGGCCCACAGCCCTCGGTCAAAAATTCCAAATTTGTGCACCATTCGCCCAACGTACCGGGTGTCTCAAAAAAGGAAACACCCCAAGCGCCCTCTCGTACAACACAAAAAGAAAAGAGAAACATACAAATTATACACATCTGTAAAGTGCATTTCATTTAGTTTCCGACACCGAAAAAATTCCAAAAGGACAAGTATTGACCGAGTTATGGTCGATTGAAATTTGTACCACTTTTTCATTTTATCCACGGATTTTACCGTTTTAGTTGTCTTTAGACTATACACATTCTACATGTACATTCTAAAAAATACATTGTTTTGTTTATGGTTTTCTTTTGTTTTTTGCGACAAAGATCAGTTTTCTGATATTGAAAAGGTTGTTTAAATTATTCAGGAATTACCAAGATCGTTGCCTGCATTCTTCTTCCACTGCTCTGCCCACCCCCCCTTGGCTGCATCAAAGACAATGAAGACAGATGTAGGGCTTTCACCTCTTTTCCATTTCAATAATCTACTTCCAATCATTTGTCCGTCGGATGCTTTTCAAGGCAGCGGTTATTTTATTTTCGAAGTTCTGGCAAGTTTGCTGTTGGTTCCTGTACATCACTTCACTCTTTAATTTTTACACCAAGGGGCGAAATCTAGCGATTTAAAAACTGGGAATCTTCGCAAAAGAATACCACTGCTTTTACAAGCACCAACAAGACAAGAATGATTAGAAGTGGATTATTGAAATGGAAAAGAGAACGCAAGGCCGTCTTAGATGCTGTCCAAGTTCCCCAAGTGGGGTGGGGGGGGGGAGGGGGGCAGAGGCACGCAGTAAGAAGAATGAGGGAAGATAATGGAATTTCTAATATTGAAACTAAACTTTTCCAAAGCAGAACTGACCTTTGTCGCAAAAACAAAAGAACCCATAAACAAAAGAATGAGCTTGGAGAATGTGTATGGCCTAAAGGACTCTGAAACAGTAAACATAAATACGTGGTAACCATGAAAAAGTGGCTACATAATTTTCAATCGGCCAATAACTCGGTCAAGATGTCTCCTTTTGGAACGCTTTTTTCACTGTCGGAACCTATAAAAGGCAACTTTAGATGGTATTATTTTGTTATGTGTACTTCTTTTATTTTCATGAATAGAGTGCGCTTTGAGGGTTTTCCTTTTTTTTGAGACACCCGGTATGTACAAGGACCCTTGGGCAGAAAGCATATGTTGGACTGGAATAGGTCAAAGGTATCAATGATGAGTAAATATAATTGGTGATGGTCATATGAAGTTGATATATATTCGAAAATGCTAAACATGGTAATCCTACCATGCTTCCTACATGTTTTATGCCGGTACTTGAAATGTCCAAGACTTGGATAACAGTAGTGGGTGGTAGTCTGTAGAGATGGTTTCTCAGGAGTCTACTGTGAGGTCAATGAGGATGACTGTCAGAGGTCATCAATGCCAGAATGGAGGGGTTTGTGTGGATGGAACATGGCTATAATTGTGACTGTCATGAGCAGGTATGTGGGTAAGATCATGTCAAAACAATGTGAAGTGATGCTAATATTGTGCCTTGTACAAAAATTTTTGTTATTTTTTAGGGAGTTGTGAAATGGCAAATTTCTAATTTCTGCCTCTTTCAAAGAAATACAACTAGCGTGGAAACCAATGGACTTAGGGTGTTCTTGGAAAGATGAATCAACTTTCTATGAAATAATGTTATTGTTCCAACTGAAAGAACAACCACAATCTACCACCCCTTTCCCTTAGATTGAAGCTTCACCTTAAATTCTCTCATTTTCTCACTGTGACAACCAAATGAAACTGGTAGAAGCCAACGGTAATTGATAAAAACAATCTGATGTGTTAAGGTGAAAGATTGAATTAGACACTAAAACATAATTTTGGATTCCCTGCCCCACCCTGTCAAACCTGCCTAACCTAATCTTAACCTGGGGATACTAACTTTGTTTACCTTAAACCCAGCCACTAATCGCCCTTAACCCTGGCCTTGACCTTAACCATTTCCATAACCCTAATCTTACCTGGGATGTTAATTATAATCTTCATACCAAGACTTGCCACGTCTAATTCTTTAAATCTAAACCCAAATCAATATCTAAATTCTAACCCTTGCCTTACACATAACCCTAACTAAGGTTCACTGGGTATTCCAAACTATAAAATAGGTGTGGTTTGCAGTGGTAGTTATGTCATGATGAGCATTACACTCTTACCAATTTGCTTCTTATTTAAAGGAGTTATTTGCCATGATATCTATTTGCACATCATGAAATATCCCTATTCTGCATTACCTCTGCTGCCCAGTAATGAAAAATGCAGCATTTCTGATTGTCAGTTTCTGCCCTTAATTCTGCAATAATGGGTCGCCAATGCATTTTCTATTAAATGAAGCTGTTTAGGTAATAGATAGAACTAACGGGTTTGCAGGGTCATGATGGGCTAATTAAGGTTCGCGGCAAGAAAAACTTTCAAAATAATTGGCTCGGCGGCGCCTCGCCCATTATTTAGTTTTCTGACTCGTGACACATTATTCACCCATAAATGACACTGGAAACACGTTTTTATTTTCTTAAAACAAGACTACCAGATGGTTTGACATGGTCATTGGAGTAGTATTGCCTAATCAAAAAATCCAGAGTTATGCCAGCAAATGTACACGACGTAAAGCAATCATGGAAGCTGCCATCTTTATTCCCTGTGCTATATTGACAACACACTCGCAATAACCGAAAAAGCAGCCAGCGACCAAATTATATCACATGATTTCAGCCAGTCTGCCAACCAAGCTTCATCCTTCAAACTTCAGTGAGCACCACAAAGGATAGAGCAAAGTTCCATGGCTGTGGCAGAAGGCCTAGTGTAAAGAACAAAACTTGGCGGCTTCCTTAAATTGTCTACTGCAACAAACATTTCAAGGCATGAAAATGGTTTTTTCTTCAAGTAATACTCCCACTTACCATGAACCAATCTGGTACGTCTATTTAGGGACATTTCATTAATAATTGTGCCGATATATTCATGTCCAATAATTCCTCTAAACAAGATATTTCAATGGACACCCCATACAAATATCATTTCAAATCGCCTGCTGTCTTTTAGTTTGTTATGTGCAACCAATGGGGGTCTTTGTTGCAGATGTTGTCTGCCCTCACAATGGTACCTGTCTACCGGTACCTAAATGAGAGTACGACGGTAGCCGTGACTTAGACCAATGATGCGGACTGCCAAGGATGTGCCTATGGGTATGGGGGACCAGAGTGTCAGCCCTGTAGGCCACCATATACAGGTAAGTTAGAACTGTAGTCTTATCAAGGGTATTGATGGGGTATGGGGGACCAGAGTGTCAGCCAGTAGGCCACCATAGACAAGTAGAGCTTATAACTGGGGTATCAGGTATTCAAGGGGTTTGGGGACCAGAGTGTCGCCTATGTAGGCCACCATAACAGACTAAGCTATTAAACTGGGTTCATTGATAAGGGTTAATCAAGGGGTATGGGGGACTGGATTGTCAGCCATGGAAGCCACCATATACAGAACGATAACGGTTATAAGGTATGCCAAAGGGTCTGAGGACCATAGTGTCAGCATGCAAGTCACAATATACAGACCTAGCTATAAATGTGATCTTGGTGAAGGGTTTGCCAAAGGATATGGGGGACTGGAGTGTCCACTGTGCAAGCCACCATAAACAAGTAAGCTATAACTTTGTCAAGAGCGTGTCAAGGGGTATAGGAGCCGGAGTATCAAAAATGCAAGTTGTTATTACTGTAATCTTTGTCAGGGGTCTGCCAAGGGGTGTGAGGGACCGGCGTGTCAACTGTACAAGCCACTATATACAGGTAAGATGTAACTATATGTCAATAGTATATCAAGGGGTATTGGGACCAGCATGTCAGCCATGCAAGACACCAGATACAGATAAGCTATAACTGTGGTACTTGGCAAGGATGTGTATTTGGAACCAGAATGTCAGCCATGTGTTACAATATACAGGGTAAGCTGTACCTATTGTCTTTGGCATAGGTTTTTTGTCTGAAATTTAATCAGATAGCATAACATCTTCTGTATTTCTGGTTTGCAGGTGAAAATTGCTTAGTGGACAGCACTGTTTGTTATGGTAACCCATGTGGTGGAAGCAAGATCTGTGTACCGTACTATAAACAGTTTGCCTGCATATGCCCAGGTAAGAATATCACTCAGTATGCGTGTATGTAGTGTGGGGTGTTGCAGTCAGGCCCGTACGGTCCACTTTTTGCTGAATTTTTTGATAATTTTTGACAAGAAAGCCCACGTTTTAGTGATAAAATGTTCAAAAAGGACCATTTTAGAGGGGTTAGGTCCACTTTTAACAAAAAAGGTCCACTTTTTCGAAGACCTGCACCCCCAAAATAAATCCTGCGTGTCCCGTGTGTTGGTGACCCCATGCGATAAAGATGACTTAATGTGACCTTTGTCCCCTTTCACAAACCACAACAGCAGACAACACATACGTTCAGTGTACACTGTATTTTAAATACCAGTTCTAATATTTCCAACTTTTATCTTTTGTTTGCAGCCAATGACACACATAGCTCATGTGTAGGTTCCATTAACCAGATTGTAATGCATGATAGTCAGGTGAACTGGGTGCAGACTACAGGTGGTCTGAGCTCCTTAGTGGTAGCTGCTGTAGCCTTACTGGCTCTCTAGGGCTGCTACGGCTCTACTGTACTGCAGGAAACTCAGGGATAAACCCAAACCTTGGAGCAGAGCCAGGTAGGATGAAACTCTCATGGTTGAAGTAAAGAGTGACATTTTGCCTTTTTTTGTAGTCATCAAATGGTGCACTTTCGATGCCATTATAACAGGCTAGTGAAAGAGCATGTTGTAATATAATAGGAACATGTAGTAGGGTGGTTATCTGTAGTGAGCTCAAATAGGGCGTAGCACTTTGAAAAGGAGAGTCAGGGATGCTTCACCAAAAACCTACACTCAGCTACAGCTATGATTAAAAGATGAGAATATGGTAACGTTGTTAATGATAGTGCTCTTGATATATTTGGATGATTGTTTTGAAAATGGAGTGGGACAGTAGTGTCCTGGCTGCCCAGTTCGGACCACTCCTTGCTCATTATGCTTTCGCCCCCACAGAGTAGAGTCTGGATGTGATGTATGTCTAGTGATGTCAACATTAATCCACTCTACCAACCAAAGTGTAAAGCCATGACATCAAACTTAAAAGTTTGGTATGGTGATTTTAACTCCTCGAGTCAGGGACGTCTGTGTTTAGCATTAAATGCGGAGCGTGACTCAAAGCGCTAGCATACACGCACAGCGTATAAAGGGGGGTGAAAGTGCACAGCAAAACATCTGTCTGAAGGCGTTGATGTCGTCACTGACTCGAGCAAGATAATTGGAGTAGACCAGGAGACTTATGATGCTAAATGGTTTTAAATCAAGACTAACATGGCTAATGAATCCTAATGAGCTAATTTTGCATATGACCATGATGCCAGTTTCTTAAATGGAAGGTATCCTTCAATTGTAGTCAAAATTTCCGCATTTTATCATTTTCAGCCCATTTGGATCTTTAGCCTAATTCACGCAAGTATTTTTTTGTTTTTTCACTTTTTTTGTTTTTTTTTTTTTTTCCCCCCACTGCCATGCTTGCATAATCCACCATACCAACAAAACACAAGCCATTGAACTTTTGAAACTTGAGATGTTGAGCGGACCATGATGACTTCTGTGCTGTATAGTTGTACACCAACATCTGCCTGTAATGTATAAATGAGCTGATTTGCATTGAATGGACCAATACATAAGGCGTTCCATGATTCTTTGTTACTTATTCCTCTACAGACCATTTGCAAGTAGGTTTTAGTTTTCCCACCACTTTATTTTTTTTGTTTTTTTTTTTTTTTTTTGGGGGGGGGGGTGAGGCGAGGGTGGGTGGGGGGGGGGGGGGCAGGTGTGGGGGGGGTGGGGGGGGGGGGGTGAGGGGGGATGATTGTGGAGGCGCGGGGGGGGGCGGGGGGGGATGGGTGTTTTTTTTTTTTTTTTTTTTAATTTGTAGTTTTATTATTTTATTAATTATGAATTTTACCCAACAAAAGTTGAGTCAAATGTTAGGGCTGTTTTGAAAAATCTAAAAGTGATATATTTGGCATAAATGTCCTAACTTTTTTTTAAGGATGCGGGCACTTTTATTTTATTTTTTGCCTTTCCAAAACAATATTTTTTTCTTACAAGTGAATAGGGTTCGTCGACAAAACTTTCATAGGACCCCGCCAACTGCACAAATATATATAGGTAGGTAACAAACTAGCTGCAAATTAGAATAGAAAAGGTACTGAGAGCGAAAATCAATCAAAATTTTTGTTCTGTTTATTGTTTGGTTTAAAAATACAACATGGCCAGCCATGCCGGCAGCAAAAAAACAATGCAGGCGGAGACGTGAAACTAATATAAGTTTTTTACTTGGCCTTAAAAAAAAATGAGTAAAAAAAAAAGTGCAAACACACTTTTTCAATTTAACCCTAACAGTATGCAGTTTTCTATTGTCTTGCACAAGAATAAAAAATAAGAAAACTAATTTTGTATGCCGACTGTCCTAATTCGTGCAGATTAACAGTGAGGCCAGAACCAGCCGACCCCCCCCCAAACCCATAGCATCACCAGCAACATGCCGACCACCCCCCCCACAAGCCCAGCACTGCACATCGAACTGCCAAACACATTAACCCACCCCACTGGCCCAATCAGTGCCACAACGCAATCCACAAAACAACATAGTGCGCTAAAGGTCAGAACGACTTACGAGAAAATTCCAATCCACCAAGACCATGCCGTAAACGGAGACCAGCGGTCGCAGACTTTGTGGGTACTATCTCTAAGCCGCTCAGCAGTCGTGGAAGTCAGATATCGTCGGCTAAGAAGAACAATTTGGTGAATGGGAGAAAGGAAATTTGGCATATTCTGTGGTGACAAGTTTGATGGTTGAAGGAAAGAAAAAGGAGGAAGAAATTTGTAGGTTGATATGCCCACAATAGAGAACTACCCATAGGTGCTGTGGTCTTTAAGAAGCCCAATACATGCCTGCGGAGGTTCACCTGCATAGGCTAAAAACAAAGCCGCCTTCTAGGAGGAAAGAACCTAGAAGGCAAACTAGTAACCATGGTAATGTGGGAATTGAGAATTCCCACCCCTGAACAGAAACAGACATATGCAACAAAGCACTAGGCAATGCCAACCGAAAAAGATGGACAGATCCTTAAAGGTATCCAGTTCTTCAAGGATTGACGATGAAGATGAAGTACCAACATCTATAATATGATGAAAGTTACTAGTAAAGTATTTATACTCAGAAGTCTTTGGTGCTGGTTGCACAATTTGTAATTCTTGACCTGCATAATATAAAGCAGGGTAAGTTTGGTCTGGAGACTGTGGATGCTGACTTGTGTTCTTTGTTGGAGTCATCTGACCGCCACTGGGCAATATCATTCCATGAATAAACCATGATCCTTACTTAGATCTGCCATGAATAACTCCTTTTATAAAAGCTGATAAAAATCTGAAAAACTTTATACAGATAATGCAATAATGCAAGATGAGCATTTAGTTGTTCCATTGGAAATCCACACCTCGGTGGAAGATTGGAATATGGACACATTAATAGGGTAAATTTGTCACAATCCATGCATAAATATATCTCAAAATTGTCCTGACTTTGTAGAAGACCTGGTAGAAAGACATGGACATTTCTTCCGTTTGCCGCCAGCCTTTTTTTGGCTAGATTAAAAACTATATCTTGCACAGGGCGGCAGATTTAAATGGAAGAGCTCAATGGTTTGAACCAATCCCATATGCAATGCAATGTTCCTATGTACTAAAAACATCAGTACTTAGGGATAAGTGTTCAAGAAGTTGAGGACCACAAAATAGTTCATGATCATGATACACAATTCTTTAAGTCTAGCACTTTGTGGGCTTAACTGAGTGTGAATGGCAGGGTTTTTATGTGTTAAGAATAGGGTTATGGGATCAAATGACCTAGTGAGTTGAAAAATTTCACAGAAATCTGGTGCAGCTGTGGATGGACTAAATACACCCTCTGAGCAATTGTATGCTTGTATTACAATACATTCCAGAGAAAAAAAAAGGAGCAATAACTTTGTCTGTAATTTATAATTGTAATTAACCATGGTAAGAATATTGTGAATCAGTTGATCTTACTGGTCAATACCTCGATCAAATTTTACATAGATTTTCTGGAAACACAGTCAGATTCCTGCCTTATGGTATAACCCAGTACTTCAGGTTACTCCATATGTACTAGTAGGCTCTCTACAGTTAGTACACTTTGAGCATTACAATGTAGACAGAGAGTGATACTGGTGAAGTAAACAAGTCACGGGTTGAAAAGTAGAAAACTACAGAGTCTCAGAATTGAAAAGAATGAATGAAGTTTTAAAATTTTAATTTAAACCCAGAGAGAGACTGGGCACACAAGCTAAAAAGAATGTGCTCCCCGCCAGATTTGAATGGTGACCTTCGGGGTACCAGGCATACATTAATACCACTAAACCACCGGGGCTGAGTGAGTAGCGGGAACATAGATTGAATCTATGTCTTAGGTTCTAATGTGTCATCGGCTTATAGAAACGAATTGAAGCAGAACAAGTATATTAGATTACACACAAAATAATTTAGTGTGGAATGGCTGCCTTATTACACAGGGACACCCGTGTGATCATGCCGGGTCATATATTACAGAGTCCATGTGACTGAGGATCCTACCACCCATATGTCTATTGTGTTCTCCATTGAGTGCTGTATGGCATCATTTGTTTCAGCACGTACCCAAATGGCCCGTCTACAAAGGTCACGGTTTATCCGTACATGTTGCTATGTAGCTAGGACACGCTCTCAGGGGGACACTCAGTTTCGTTACAACGGGAGCACAAAGGTTTTCCAAAGCTTGGTTGGGCTGGCCTATAGTTGGAAGATCATAATTAATCAAGTCACTGGGTTATGTAAGTGCTTGTGTTCTAGCAATACCTATTATGTGGTGTACCTTAAGTGTTTTCAAAGTGTTTGACAGGTAAACACGTGCCAACGTAACAACAACCCATTCCTTTCCCCAGTATTGTGGCAATTAATTAATAATTAATCAATTAATCAAAAGAATATAGAGTGAATTCATCAAAGACTGCCCTTTAGATTCTGCTCCAGAACATCTTGCATCATCAAAGTATTATGACTTTAGCAAGTTCCAATGTACTCTCTGGTAAGCGGTAGAATTCCCTGGGACGGATATCATGGGCCCACATATGTAGTGTTTTTTATTATTTATTAATTTGGAGGACACAGGCAATAAACAATACCAAAGATCAGTATGAAAAAAAATATAAACAAAAAAAATATAGCAAAAAAAATATATATGAAAAAATAATAGAAATTAAAATGAAACTTATGAGCTGCCAGGGAGTTGCTGAGAAGCACAAAAAGCACTGTCACAAAGGTGCAGCACTCCCTAGAGCTAACAAGTCAAGTTCATTGAAGCTAAGACGTTATGCCAATTGCTTGCTCATCTTTGTTGAGCTTATGCTTCAGGTATTTCTCTATCCCTGAGCAGCTGCTGAATTTTAACAAGACCTGACAGTTAATGGAGAATACTGAGCCATAGTTGGTCTGGCAAACCCATATGGGTTGAGTGGGTTTACACCTACTGCCATCTCTGTTTTGATTTAACAAGTCACACATTTCAGTACCCATTCGACCAGTTATCAGAACAGTTTTCCTCAACTTCTATTCCTCAACAAGTTATTTACCAGTTTTTTGCCCTTTTCAGTTCATCAAGCTTTCAAATACTCTCTTGCTACTTCTACCGTTACTCTTTTTGCTTTTTTTTCAGAACTTAAGAGTAATAGACCCCTAGAAGTCTCTAAAATCCATGACAGTGACGGTTTGAGTAAAAACATGCCTCTCCATCCATTACCATTTCAGATTTTAAAACATTAATTTAAAAAAATTAAAACTGCAAAAGTTTGTCTCGTGAGGGTAGAGAATCTGATAATTTTTTAGCGGCCTTAATGTGGTAGCAGTGGTCGTATTTGGGTCCTTCCCATAGACACTGTTTCATTGGGGGGCTGCGGGGGGGGGGCACGGTTCTGTTTTGGTGTAACTGGTGAGCACCTCGTGTTTGCATTTTGAATTGAATTTTTGAATGGACCCTGAATTCTTTCTAGATTCAGTTGTAATTATTTAAATGGTCCATTGATTTAAAGTGACAGGAGGAATTTTTTTTGAGATACAATTTCTCTCTCAAATTGGCACTTGATCGGTTTTAGGCCACCTACCGAGAACTTTTCTGAAGGTTTATTGGACAAACAAGCACTAAAGACAACAGGCAAACCTTTTTTGAACTTGCCTGGCATCCCCATGCATTGAATTTCGGTCGTGCCTAACAGAAATTCTAAATGAACTCATTACATAAAGAGAGGCGTATTTCGGCTGATTCACTTCAGGTGTGATCAATACATTGGTAAGCAATTCAAACATTACTCAAAAATCTGGTTCAGAAAATTTAGGGTGCTTCTCTCTGGAAATCTCCTCATGTTCTCTTTTAAGCATATTAACGGTTGACAATTTCCCAGGAATGGAATTTTTCCACCTAAGTCCAACCAAAGGGCAAAAAAAAATTCTTGAAGGTTTGCTGATAAATCTAACAGGAATTGTTCCAATCCTTGGGGATGGACTTTGATGATATTGACAAATTTGCATCAACTGCAATGGCTAATTTACTTCATCTAAAATTATCTTTTCATGCCACTTCCATTAGGATATGCACACACATCTAATACAATAATCACTAATGGTGTCCCCTCCATGCAATATAGCCATGCTATGATAGATAATTACAAAATACTGCTAACTTAAAACACCAAAGCTGGGTTAATCTAATAAAAGGCTGAGTAATGGCTTTGAAACCAGTTTGGTTCAACAGCACTTGCTGGTTTAGATATATCTCACTGACAGAGGCTGGCCCTGAGTGTGGTTAACCATGAAAGTCCAAGTAGCAAATATCTGCAAATAACTGCCTTATGCTTTATTCAGTCTTATGGGTCTTTATCAGGATATTACCGAACAGGGGTTAACAGGGTAATTTTACAAGCAGGCAAACAATCAATGTATGTATTAAGCTATAGTAAGTGTGGATACCTTATCCGTACATAAGTTATGAATACAATACATTGTTTTAAGCTTTTACACCTGGCACAAAAAGATCCCAGCACATGTTTTGATCAGTATTGTGCCTAAAGTCAGAACATTTTGAAAGTTTCGAAAATATACATTTTTGTGCCTTAGCTTGCTCTTTTATGTAAACCTTCCGCTTGTAACAAAAGTGTCTTGTGCAAAAAATGGCTGAGATAGATGCACGAAAAGACACAACTCCCCCAAACCAAAGTTGCGTTTTGATTTTTCAATGGTCACTGTGTGGTTACAAAGCAATAATAATATGTGTGTATGATTTTACACAAAGAGGTTTTCCGATCGAATGAGCGAGGAAGCCTACTTGCATATTGATTGTGGTCAGCGGGTTCGTTCGTGTCCAGTACCACTGCAATGCCCTGAAAAATCCAAAAACTGCAAACTTTTGGTTTTGGGGGTTTGCGCCTTCGGGCGTTCTATTACTCAGCCATTTTAACACGCTTTTTTTTTATAAGCACGGTATTAAATGAAAGAGCAAGGCCTAGACAATAAAATGTATATTCGAAATCTGTAAATATGGTAGGACTTTGGTACAATAATTGATCGAAAAACATTACCGAGAAAATTTTTGTGCCCGGTTGTATATGTAAGGATACCTTAATATAGGTGTATTTTTGATTAATATTTGACATCCTGCGGGGTTTTTGAGCTGATTATACAACCAAAAATTTTTTTTTTTGTTGAACTTATTATGTAGAAGATCTTTATTTGTTACCAACATTATAATTCAAACAAAGTGAGTCATGGAGGAAAACGAGACGGCTATTAAAACTTGCAGGTTACCTTGAGGTTTTGACGTAAAAGTGTGTTTTTTATGCCAAATTCTGCCAATGTGTAGATAGAGCAATGCATACAAAGATTTGTTTGTAAACTAAATATATTTAATAGTATGATTGCTTTTTTTTTTTTTAAAAGTTTTACTACTTGTATCATATATACTCAGTAATGATTTTACCATCAAATAAGTCTTATTTTTATTTTATTTAATAAAGCATTTTCAATGTGATTTAGTACTTGAATAAATATTTATTCATAAGAGTTGCTGTGTCAGATAGAATTGTATTGCCCAATATGATTGTTCATAATACTTTCCATCACCCATCTGAATATATGGGGAATATTACAGTCTAAGTGCTGATAGGCTCATGCGCTTGTAAGGCATGCTTTTGAGCGCCACCCTCAAACCATTTCCGCTCCCTAGCATCGACCACACATGCTCTATGAAAGGATGTAAGCTGTGGGTGCTGATAAAAAACATTTTAGTGACACATTACATAAATGCAACATACTACAAACCGCACACCAGATTGCAAAGTGGTCCTGCAAGATTGCTGCCGGCCCACCAGCGCCGCCGATGTATCGCATCGCTAAGTGGCCGGCATTCTTAGCATGAGCCCTGGCATGGGACTCCAGCACCCAAACGCTGTGTTAAAGGGCTATGCGATTGGCTTGAACAGGAATGAAAAAAAAACGGTTTCGCGATACCTTGGATATAGCGAAAAATACAACAATCAAGTGGTCGATCTGATGTTAGAAACAACAGGGTCCTCACAAAAAAGACACCCTTAGCTCATAGTTTGTGGTGCCTGGCGATTGTGGCATGACTTGACAGAAGCAACCGAGAATTGAGCCAGCTGATAACAGCTGATAAGGTAAGAAAAATGCTTTTGTATGTATCATATTTTTCACGTTTTTCGTTTTTTTCAAAAATAAACCTATATTGATAAACTAGCACCTACTAGACAATTTAGTTACGAATATATTGTTGCGTAAATCGTTTCGATAGGCCAAGTATTTTGCGCAATTCCAGTTGTACCGCAATGTACAAAAAATCGGAATACCCGATATCTGCACTGGGCTAAGTGGAGTTCCCACAGGGTCAGACGAGTATGATGCTGTTGATAACACCGAGCGCAGTGAAGATTTGCAAGGTCGCGGGGTGGCTCAAATTACTTTCGGACCGTGATTCAACAATGGGGGGCACTGTGTGCCAAGACGACACGTAAATGGGTGACCTAAACGAAGCGAAATGATGTGACGATTTCTTGAGGTGGTGTAATAACAATTTCCACAGCGCTTTGAGCCCGTTTACGCGGGATTAAGCGCTATATAAAAACGGATTAGTATTATTATATAATATAACTCTTTCAATAAACAGTTTTTCAATCAATAGACCTAGAAGCTTGGTCACAAGATGAAAAATCTGAAGCTGATTCTCCCAAACGAGAAAATACCATTTTTGTGATGAATGAAATTAAAAAAATTATCAAATAACTTGTTATTTTTCCCCAAGAAACAAGTTTTTTTTGAAAAAAAAGAATTAGGGTTGAATAATTTCCTAAATAGGTGTGACCTGCTGGATCGACGACCCATCATACCCCTCTTGTTTTTTTTCCCTTTAAATTTAAATGTTAAATGAGTGGTAAAGTTCACTCCGAAATGAGCGTGAAAGTGAGTTGTTCACTCTAAATGATGGAATATTGTTTTATCAAAAGTTCAACTTTCACTCCCTTCAGAGTGGTTCCCCAAAACCTCAAAAAAGTGTTTGTCCCTCATTTAACTCACTGAATGAGTGGAAATTCACCTTTTACATTTAAAGAGTATACTCCAATCCAAATTCTTATTTTGGGTATTCAGAAAAAAAGTTCGCTTTTTCTCATTACCTCAGCAGACCTGAGCCTCCGGGGGTTCAAGACTCAAGAAGTTTCCCCATTTTTTCCGGCTCGCTTCGCTCGGCCCATATTTCCCCCCTTCTCCTCCCTTCTCGTCCTCCCTCATTTTTTTTTAGCTTCTCCGTCCCTATTTTAGTTGTCCGGGGGTGGCAGTTTGCCCCCCACCTGCCCCCCCCCCCCCCACCGTGGTTACACGCCACTGAGTTTAAGGGCCAGAGAATGTTTTCCTATGATGTTATGAACAAAAACGTCTCCCAATGCCTCTCCTATGGGCCAATTTACACATATTTGTAATCGGATGTTTGGTTGAATATGCTTAGAGGGGAGGGAAACACATGAACACTTAGATCGTGATCGGGTCACCCACCTTTATGTACCTTTAAATTTAACAATTAGATGATCCAAAGAACTAATAATTACAGGTAACACAATTGCTTGAGGACCATTAGCACTGGAATTTAAGCATATTTAATGGACTTGATTTTTTTCAAATAAACAATGGGTTGTTGGGACACTTACGGGACTGAAATTTTTTGTATGATGTATTTTATTGGACAGAAAAGTTAGAGTTACATTTATTGTTATAAGTAATAGGGAATGAATTTTTTAGGCGGGCAGTTCTAAATTTCCAATCAAGAACCGTATCAATTGTTTCCGACGCCGTTTGCGTTTGGTGAGCTCCGCTAATGTTGATTTCTGCCCTCTGTTGTTGTTCGATTCATGTCACAGCAGGGGGTGGAACACAATTGTTCGATGGGGCATTTGGGATTTACAAACGGTTAATTTATGGAATTCTTACGAGCACTTTTGAATTCTGCAGGCAGTTCTCGGTTCCCGGAACATTAAAATCACCTCTTTAAACCTTCTTTCAATAATTCTAGTAACGTAATATCATCATAAATTTGGTGGAATATAAATTATTGAATTCAAAATCTCCGTCGGCTGTAGGGATTATACACTCCTCGCTGCAAAACCGGTTCCATAGACTAACGGTCATTTATAAAGGCTGACTACTAAGCTTAGGACATGAAATGTAGTATGCCAAATTAGCTCAAATTAAGGAACCGATGAATTATGAAGTCGTGCACCCAAACTCTCAAAATGTAAACGAGTGAAAATTTCACCTAGAAAAACACTGTTGAAACGATTTTAAGCCGCACAAAGATAATGAGCTTTTAAAAATGAGAGCAATTTCACTCAAAAAGAGTGAAAATCACTCCAAAAAAAGTTGAATTTCCAACGCGTTTACGGAGTTAAACAAAGGACAACTCTTTGAGGAGTTGTTAAAACGTAAGGACAACACGAAAACGAGTTGGAAATCCTCTCTTTGGCAGTTGGAGGATTTTCACTCTTTTTTAAGTACTCATTTTTCAGTGGTTTACACGAGTGTCATTTTTCACTGTTTACATTTAAGAGAGTATTTCAACTCTTTGTGCCCGTTATTA
>JAMKCH010008653.1:0-45315 GCA_023653785.1 Ophioderma brevispina
ACACGTTCCCCCCGACGCACGTCACTCAAGGAAGAACATTCTTATCTCTTAGATTACGACCGGCATTAGCAAACGCATGCTTTTTTTGCGAAAATTTCGTGGAAAGCATTAAAATCTCACTGGCAGTTAGCAGCAATGGGTCCTCTGAGGAATCGTTCAACAGCTTAGCAGCAATTGAGTCAAGTTTTCCGTGCCGCCCTGTATGAGGTGAAAGCGGCCCCATCGGGTTTTAAGGTTAGCATATTATTCAGTACGGTACTTCTTGGGTTCACCAAATTACCTCTTGCAACTGGGAAGGCGGCTGTAACTAGGGAAGGGGTGGTGGGGAGGCCACCCCCAATTTTAAAAAGGCCCCCACCTAGCCTAACTAAAAAGAGCTTAGAAAAGGTCAAAGAGGCAAAAACTAGGGTTTTTTATGTCCTTTTTTGTTGTAAGCCCACTTTGGCCAAAATTTGCCCCTCCTGCCCCCCCCCCCCACCCTTTGCAATTTTGAGTAAAAGTCCCCTTTTGAAAAAAAATTTGCCTCCTCCCCTAAAATTTTGGGTTACTGTGTTGAGAAGGTCAAACGTACGCTCGATGTTCGGTAAAGAACTCGGAAGTACGTTAGGGGAATAGGTCACAATGGCCGGGATGGAGTCAAAATGGTGGCATGTATCTCTCAGAGCCCATGCATCACACCACACGTAGTTTTTGACCACCACCCTGCTCCAGCACAGTCTCCCTCACTAAATCCTAAACTCAAAGGGCAGCTATTATTTTTTCTTTTCTTTTGGACTAGAAATTTTTTCCCTCTAACCTGAAAAAATAAGAAAATTTTTATTTATTTTAAAAGAGGCAGTAGTGAGATTTGAACCCAGACCACTGTATCATGAGGTCATAACACAACCAGCAAGGATTGGTGTGCCAGATTTGCAATTTCGAATCCTTGATACCATTTACGGAATAAATCACTACTGCTATTATGTGGTCGCCTCAATATATGATTATCTCCGCCTGAACGTTTTGCCACAAACCTAGCTCCAGGCATGATGGTCAAACTCTCACACTTGCACATCACCCCCAGCATTTGTGTTCGGCGCCTCCTGAGGGGACAGCAGCACCCACTGCTTTTGTTTTGCACAATGGTCTATTTAGAGAAAACGTCTGAACCGCTGCAATTGCAGCAGGTTCAAAAACCCTTTTTATCTCCTGTGGTCCAACCAGCAAAAGTCACATGAAAATTTCTTGATCGTTGTAATTGTCTGTCGGACATGTTCGGGTTAAAAAAAGCAAGTAGGGTATAGACTGGCTCTAAGGACATAATACAAACAATTCTGAAATCAGAAATGAATCGACATGACGCCATGTGAACTAATGTGAGTGGTCATCACAAAGCCCTCTCTCTGAATATTTGCCACCTTTTCACTTTCTCAACCACTCACATTGCATTAAAATTTCATGTTTTGAAGTATCATTTTTTGCAAGAAATACTTTGCGAGAGTCAGGTCAGTTTTTCTTTAGGTCAGTCAGGTTTTCTTTTCTGATGAGGACTGCTACTGGTCTCCTGGTACCATACCAATCTGTCCCCAGGGCGGCGGCGGCTGCTGCTGCTGCTGCTTATTTACTACTACTCGACGAAAATAAAAAAAAAAAAAACGTTTTACGTGCCCGACCGACCCCCCCCCCAAAAATTTTCAGTTTTGCAGAATTTTTTTTTTTTTTCGTTTTCCAAAAATCATGTAAAATCAGCCTGTTTTTAGCCCAAATTAATCAATTTTGGCTATAATTTTTTTTAGAAAAACCTTAAAAAAAAAAAAAAAAAATTTTTCTCTTGATTTTTCAGAATTTTTGGGATATTTGTATGCCATTTTGACCTCCAGAAAAGAACAAAAAAAAAATCGACCGACCGACATACTCGGAAAGGTCCGCTGCCCGTAAAACAGGTTTTTTTTTTCCGTCGCCGTTATTATAAATTCTTACTATTTATAGCTGGCGAGAGAGGTGGTAAGTAATATGGTGTAGAAATCCGGTGTGAGAATGTCATGGTCAACAAGTCGTTTCAGTAGGATCTCTTGTGCTTTGTCGGCAGAAATTTCCCCACACGACTGAATGCAGTGAAGTTCTCAGAATGCCACTGCAAGGCATATGTCGTGTACTTTCCACCATGTTGGTGTAGGGATTAGGACGGTGCTATCTGGTTGATGCTCGATTAATAGCTATCACAATAGGTTCTGATTGATGAATCTGGAAAAAACTTTAGGAGCAAAACAGAAGCTGATTAATGAAGTCTTGGGTCCTATATACTTGCTCACATTTAATTTTTTCAATTCCCCCCCCCCCAAAAAAGAAAATTATGCATTTAAAAGCATAAATGGGGGGGGGCGGGGCATCAGAAATCCCCACCCCCCAGTTTGCCTCCTCCTGGCCAGAAGAAAGATGAAGATTTTTGGCTAAATCAGCGATTTGGGGCCCCAAATCACCAAATTTGGGAATTTGGTAATTTAGGGGTTTCATTCATAGTATTTGGGTATGAACGCTTGATTATGCCCAAGGGCTTGCCCGAGGGCATTCTAACAACGTTCATACCCCAAATTACTATGAATGAACCCCGATCATGTATACCGGATTTTTTACAAACTATTACTTGCAAAATGTAATCAATTAACAAATCAAATCGTCTGAAATTGCTGATTGACCACCTTTGGCGTCGTCACGGCAGCAGTGAGGTAAATAAGAATAATTTACTGGTGGGCCAACTTTCATTAATTGACCCAAAAGTATGGAAAAAATTTTACCAGAGTGGGGCCAACTTTATTTTCCAGAATTCATCACCACATTTACGAGTAGTAAAATCTGAAGTTTTAAACGCGGTTTTGTCCCCGTAAATGGGGTTGGGCCGGATTCACCTCATCAAAACACATGAGGAATTCCATTTCCACACAAACTTTTTTTACATATTAGAATGTTATCAAATGTATTAACTTACAACTGAAATGAATAATCCCACTTCCGTCTTTATGTAGATTTGGTATGCTTCTGATGGGCTGATTAGATAGAATTAAGAAACCAAGTTCAAAATAATGTTTTTGTTTTTCTTTTCTTTTGTTTGTTGAATAAAACTTTCAAACATTTCGGTAGTTGATCTAAACCAATAAATTTTCGAAAAATTTTGGATCCTCAAAAAAGTCTCCTCCTGTCTCTTTAAGGTTGTATTAAAGGGTTGCGATATTGTGGTATTGAGTGCATAAAACTTGAAAGCACATAAGCAGGACTTCAATGGTACTCAATCACATGCTTTGTGCAGACCTTCCCATGAAATGGAACTCATACAGCTTAACAAATTCATGGGTATTTTCAGAACTTAGAGGATAAGAAGTTTGAGAATGTAACTTCTTTTATGAAGAAAGTATTGTTGTCAGGTCAGGTTTTCTTTGAGACCCCCTGCTACTGGTATCTGGTAACCAGTACTACCTGTCCCAGGGCCGAGTCGTCGGCGGGCTAAACCGAATCCCCCATCGGATTTGTAGGAATCTTGATGAGGAGGGTAGCTGGTTACCCTGGTAGAATGAAAAAAGATATACCACAAGGGCGTAAGCTCGGGAGAGCTACAAGGGCGGCCATCCAGCACATGCTGCTTGCATGTTGGGCAAAGTTGCCCAAGGCTAGGCCCACCGCCGATACTGTGGATTGACGTCAGGAAGGGCATCCGGTCAATTATCTTTTTTGCTAATAAATCCTCACACAGCAGCGTTGCTGAGTGTGAGGTGTATCCGGCCACCTCGTTTAACGGGGAAAAACTCGGATTTAAAAAATTTGGTCTTAACTAACTAACTAACTATGAGGTTTAGCATAAAATGTTATTTAACTGGTTATCACTTTTCCTACAAATCAAAATAGACGTTATTATGAATTGTAGGCCAGTCAATTTGTCATTTTTTAAATAATAATCTTAAATCCAAAAGTGGATTAAGGCCTTTTGGAAATGAGCTCTTCATATTATATTAAACACAGTGTGCATTTTATTTCAGATAAATTTGTATTCTAAAATAAACTTAGTGGTATATAAAAATACGGCTTTTTAGATTCATGGATGAATATGGTGTGTTTTGCTTTCAGAAAAAATAAAAGGTTCCATTTAAAATTTGATGTGATTGAATATGCATATTTTTTTTTGACTAAAACATTTATTCTTTCATTCGTAATTCAAAAAATTTATTTATTTTTTTTATTTTTACGATAAACAAAATTAATCAACTAAGAGATCGACAACAATTTCAACACAAAGTACAAAAAATGGCACCCAAAACAAAATCACTCATCGCACGAACACGCTTTCTGATGTTCACTAAAAAACATCGCCCTCAATGACAAATTAGTAGTGCAGATTGAAACAATTAAAAAAAATGATTACAATACCCCCATTTATTGACTCTGGCAATAATATTAATTAGTGACATCAATATGTATCTCTTTTCTAAATTTTTTTTATATTCATCCATGAATCTAAACTTGACTGCAAATTAAATGTCTGCCCCTTCCAGCGAGTGAGCCTTTATTCGGGTCGTCCACTTACATCAAATGCAATATTAAGGCCCGTGCTCCGGACTCCAATTAGATCAAATCCCATGTTTTCATATAATAATGATTTGAAGATATGCTATTGCTGCTCAGTAGCTTCGTTCTTTATTTGGAGGAGCAGCTTGGTATAAGAAGATAGTATTTTTAAGTTAACTGAGTGATGATTAGGCAAAAAACAAAAAAGGAACAACAACAAATTGTTCAAATAGTCATTTGAATTTTGGAGGCCATTTAATGCATTTTGTTTTGTTTTATTGAATTCAGGAAATTGGTCTTTTTGCGACCAAAAGTTATGCCAGAGATATTCGGACTTTTAATAGATGGTGAAACATGTTTTACAATAGTTTGACTAACGTTGGGATGATCTAAAATAAACAATAATTAAAGTGCGTGCATTTTGGGTGTGTAAGCTACTTACTAGCAAAAACTTACATTTTATTTGGACTTGTATGTGCAAATTTTATTTAGTGTTTCATTCCACTTGCCCAGAGTCAACAAGGTGATCATTATTTTGTGTATTATACACACAAAAGGCAGGAATTTCAGCATTCCAATCCATTGCTATATAAACAATACATTCATGTTGGCGTCCTTTAAAGATGGTGATCTTCATTAATAATCGGCCTTAGAAAGATTGTCAATCCACTACCTGAATACATAAGTGTTAGGTGTAGAGTCACACACCGCCTATTCAGGATGTTTGTTAAATTGTTCAGTGATGTTATTAGGCAAACAAAACACAAGTTTGTCTCAGCGAAGAAAATATGAAAAATTGATAATGCAAATGCATTTTTTTTTTTTTTTAGAAACATGCTTAATGCGAAATGCATTTTTTCTTTTTTTTTAATGCATGTTGGCCCACTTTTTTCAATTTTTCGGCCGCTTCGCCGGCTGACGTTTTCATTTTTTCTGAATTTTTTTTACAAAAAAAAATTTCGAGTTAAAACCGAAAAAAAAAATTATGCGGTCAAAAACCCAATTTTAACATAAGCGCCCGGGTCTTCTGAGACAAACTTGTTTTTCTTGGCCTTAGCATGCATTGATAACATGAAATACTTCAAACTTCAGGAAGAGATTTTTTGCCCAGAAATTTACTGGGTGCGGCAAATAATTAAACTGGGTGGCATTTTGGGTCATTGGGCATACTGAATTTACTGGGTGGGCCAAGTAATTAACTGGGTGGGCCATGGCCCACCCAGTTTCAATGTTATTTACCTCCCGTCACGAAGCCATGTATAAACGGGTATTTACACATGGTCACGTGACGCGTATTTGACCAATCGCGTACGCCGAAACATACGAGGTATACATGAACAGGGATTTGGGGCAAAAATTTGTTTAATTTGGAGCACGCACTCACTGTGATGAAACTAACAGGATGTATATTTTGGAGTGCTGACAGTTATTTTTTTATTTGATTTACATATATTTCTAGCCTTTTTTATTGGCCACTGTCAGTAACCAGAGGGAGTATTGAGTCAATCCCACATGCAGAGTTTTGGGAAATTTCACCTCAAACAGGGCCATGTGATCCCATAAAAATCTATTTCGACCAAAATCATCAACATAGGATTCCTGAAAATCATTGACAATCGTAAACATTAATATTTCAGAAAACGGAACAATGCATGTGTGATCTTAAAATTCCAATTTTTATTGTCTAAGTTAACATGAAGTAAGTATTCTGGGTAACGTATCTGGCTGGCCTTTTTTATAGTCATTGATGAAAGTACATGCTTCACCGAATTAATCTCTATACCTGATCAGGTATAACCTACAGAGATCGAATCTGTGGTAGAGGGATAAACCCACTACTACAGACGATAGGTAACTGCATTGCGTTCCAGCGTGTTTACTTTTCCTTATTTACAAAATTTATTGTGCTCTAAAAACCTTTTCAAAATTAGTTATTCATTCATATTATGCCCAAATTCATGGTTAACATGTTCATGAAACTAATTATACATACCACTTAAGATTTCAATCACCATAAACTGCGAATTTTCCATGAAGTTTCCGATAATATTACATGCACCCGGTAATGTTGTCCAAAATTCACGTGTATAAATAACATCAAGTGACGTATAAGGTCATGTCAAACTACTTTTTACACAAGGGAGACTAATCCAGTTTTCGTCATTGCACATATATCCCGAAATTCACCATGTTCCGTTGCCAACATACGGATAGCACTTCGCACATTACAGGTTTGACGAGGATAATTCCAGGGATCTCGGGATACTCGCGGAGACCAGTGAACCTCGTGTAAATCAATGACTATAACGCAATGGCTGCTTCATCAAACTCTACGCAGATTAAAAAATAATTCTTACTTATCTATTATTAACAATCATTTTTAAATTGAAAATTAATAAAATATGAATGGCATATTAACCATTTGCAAATTTCACGTGCCTTTTCTGATGGTAACACTTCCATATTTCACCAATTTGATGAAGTTTAAGATGCGCAATAATATCACAATAGCAGGGAATGGGAATGTTAAAATGACCTCGGGTCATTTGTGTTAAAGCGAATATTGAGTAGCTGTGTTGAGTGAAACGATCCAGTTTTCTTTCTTTTTTCCAAATACGAGCTTTATATTTTTGAAATCTTCGTGACGTTTTGGAAGTTAACAATTGTGTCTACGTGATTTTGTAATAAGGACACTATTTTGAAGAAGGGAAACATCCATCAACCAGGTAAAATCAGGTATGTAATTTTGTGTGTAACACGCTAAAGCGCAATGCAATTACCGTTCGTCTGTGTCAGTGGGTTATATCACACTGACACAGATTCGATCTCGATCTGTGTAGGTATAACCACCATACGAAAAGCATGGTGTGGTATTCGACTTTATGTATCATTGCATTTTGCAAGAGCGTAGCGGGAGGGAGATACGTGTCTGGCGCGGTATGAACGTTACATGAGGGATTTCTTTCATTACTACGGCTGAAAACTGTTACTTTGAAACCAGATTTTTATGCAAAACATGTATACATTGACATCTGCTCGATATATTGGAACATTGTTCTTCCATTATTTTTAGCAAATTTTGTATCCATTCGAATTATGGTAACGTATCTGGCTGCAATATTGGTGACATGGTCTCAGAGAACACTTGCGAAACTTTAATAATCCAATATTATCATGTTTTGAACTTATAATTAGGGCATATAGTAATTTACAGAGGCTGATAAAAATGCAATGTAATCTGTGATAAGCGTTTTTGTGTAACGCGCAGGGACACATTTTAAAGACGGAAAAAAAAAAAAAAAATTTTTTGGCTGGCGACATGGTGATAAGCAAGAAATATGCCTATTAGCCTTATTTGCTTGATACTTTCTCACCCGGTTACAACTTCTAGTCCGGATCATTTTGAAAGCATTTTCCTAAGTATATATTTATATTATAAACATTATTCTTAACGGGCAAAAACAGCTTTGAACTGTGCGCGACATCAAACCCACTTTTTTGAACACTTTTTTGAGAATTGCCCATGACTCAATCTATGAGTATTTAGTTAGTTCAAATTTCCAATGATTCTTTTAGTTAAAATTTTCTGTGGTTGTCATGGTTCTGTCGGGCGGGAATGCTGGCGTAGACTAGTCTTGACTGGCACAGAGAGTATAGGAATCAACTAAATGCACGTTAATGTCCACACCTACATGTATGCCAAATTCAATTTTTTTCCATCAAACCCCAAAAATATTCAAATTTGTTTTTTTTTTCACTTCAATTTATTTTCCATCAAACACAAACAATTAAAAATACGTCAGATGAGGAGGTACAAAAGCAACGCCTATGCATTTTGTACCACCTGACTTTAACCAACATTTACCTAAAATACAAACCAATTAATAAACAAAATAAGACAAGCCTGCAAGCAGTAGAAGTACAAGTGATTTTGGTCCTAGTGACAACAAGTGATTTCAAATACCAATTAAAAATAGAGTCAGATGATAGCCCTTTTACTGCAAAAACACGATATAAATAAAATTGAGAGATTACGATTCAAAATATGAACTAATTTCCTTTTTAAATTGGTTGATTGTTTTTGAATCTTTACATGTCTGGCAGTAATATTCCAAAATTTGGGATGAATCAAACAATTTTTTTACGAAACAATATGCCTTGTAATCGCATTTATTTCTACTATTCTAGTATCATAGTTATGATTGATGAGGATGTTTACATTCCTTCAAATAAATGTGGGAGCATATTATTGTTGTATCTGAACTGAAAATCCTATTTCTTTTTTACATATTAAAATGTCCATTAAACTTTTTGAATATGGTTTTTGAAGGCAATAAATACGAGCCGTTTTGAAATTTCTTAGAGCACGTTTTGTATTTATGTACCTTTTGAAGATATTCTTTGTTGCCTTCCCTAGACTATGGAAAGTATTCCTGTTGTTATCCGTAGCTGATTCTTTAGATATAATTCAAGTCATACTGTAAGCACAGTTTTATTAACTGATGTTTATATCTCGTGCTTATTCATCTGCAATTTATTTATGCTATATTTGTGTATGCATTATATCTTTAGTTGGCACAGGAAAAAATCCACATCATTGTGTTTGGGCTGTGTAGTCCATTTTTTCTTTTCCTGAGTTACTATTTTGCCTCATTCTTTTAATGAGTAACTCACTAAATATATATTACTTATAACAAAACACAACACCCCCCCATATCTCATGTATGTATCATCATCATGATCATCATTCAAATTAAGATTATTGGTATAACGGATTTATTGGTAATAAATCTAATCGGCAACATAATATATGAAATATCCCGAAAATATACGTACCAGATGGTTTGCATGGTAATTGGAGTATTTTGTGAAGAAACACATTTTCACGCTTACTTTTCGAAGCAGTGATTATTTAAGAAGCGCCACGTTTATATTTACGCTATCGTTTTTGCCACAAGCCATTTTAGTCTTCACACCAATTGAACGATGAATCGTGGTTAGTCAAGTTCTGGCCTGTATGACGACTCTCGCGTTTACTTTTAACATTGGTAATTAAAACACAGCTTTCATTTAACGTTTTCCTTTCAAATATATAATTTATCAAAAATGGCATACATTTGTGCCTAATTTTTATAAAATGAGCTTGGGATTCTTGAGAAATAATATTTTTAAATTAGAAACTCTAAAACATCATACAAAGAACGCTACTCGGTACATTTAAAAGGTACGTAATTGCTGAACCGCGCATTAGTGGGTGTCGAACACTGATCTCTATCAATGATTGGGAACCTGTCCTTCGTATTGAAGCACTGATGGCCATGTTGGTCATCCAAAAAGAGCCAAGCAGGTGGTTAAGTGATCCGGTACATTATGATATACAAAATTTTTCTCCATTGAAATGTGGATAAGCGACATAACTGACTACAATCAAGCCAATTCAGGGAGCTCATTGTATTGCGCGTATGGATGGCATGTCTCTATAAATGTGCACCGGGATACAACTTCTGTTAACAGGTGTCTCTGGAATGTATTTGTGTCGGTAGACCAAGATGCCCGCCCGTTAGCTCCATTCCTCTAATATACACTTACTGTTGTGGTCAATCCATCGTATAGAGATCAGTGGTTTACAGTGCGACTGCGATAAAACTAATAGTACGCGACCCCTTTTTCAAATGTCCACGTTTTTCAAGGATTGTTGTAGTGTTTAGGCAAACTAAAACCTTGTTATCACAAATGATATCTAAAACACCCTCCTTACATTTTTTCTCATATCACTGAGGTTTTAAACAGTGTCGTTTTCTTGCAACAAAAATTCTAAACGACTTCGCTCCTATCCTTTGTGTGCTCAACGAAGTTCAAAAGGATGAGCTTGTGGCAAACTTGCACGTGAAATATGGTGCGTATGGATATATTTTTTTTGCTGCTTCTTTTCGGTATTGCATTGCGGCGTTTTACATATAGCCACGGAATCAACATGGTAGCTTCCATGATCTTTGTACAGTTTGTGTATTTGTCGGAATAAATCGGATTTTTTTCGCAAGGATACTCCAATGCCATGAAAACCATCTGGTGGGTTTTATTTAGGATATTTCATTATTAGTTTGCCGATAGATTTAACCAATAAATCGCTTTAATCAAACTCCATGTTCAGTTCTGTATAGTTAGACTGTCATGACTGTAGTACCCACCCCACCAATTTCTGAACTCTTACTCTGCAGATGATGTGTAACCAATGAAGCTCACACACAGGAACTGCGGAACAACTACTTCCTTGTAAAAACTGAATAGAGTTCAGTAAACTCAAAATTGGACAGTACAAAGCCCAGATCCCAAAACACTGCACGTCCTAGTACAAGGAACCTTGACGTCGTTTTTTGACATTGGTGGTCGGAACGACTTAAAGGCCATAATGCATTGAAAGCCGATAAAGTCATCTCGGCCCATTACCACCTCGGCCCACGCCGCTCGGCCCATCGCCTCTCGGCCCTCGCCGTCTCGGCCCACTTCATCTCGTTCCCCCCCTTTTTCTTTCTTTTTCCTTTCTCTTTCTCTTTCCTTCTTCTCTTCTTTTTCCCTTTCTCTTCTTTTCCTTCCTTCTCTCCTTTCTTTTGGCTCATTTCTCTTTTCCCTTCTCCTTTTTTCCCCTCCCCTTTTCTTTTCTTTCACTTTTTCTTTTCTTTTTCCTTTCTCTTCCCTTTCCCTTCCTTTTTCTTCTTCTCTTCTCTTTTCGCTTTACTTTCTCTCTCCGTCTTTCTCTTTTATTTCCTTTTTTCTTTTTCATTCTCTTTTTCTCCTCTCTTTTCAGTTTCTCCAGTGATTTGAGACTGGTTACTCGATCAATCAATTTATTTCCATCTCCAACTCCATAAATTAATACATGTAAGTAGGTACAAATTCTAATTATATAAAGGCTCGGAGAACCGGCGAGCATTGAATTAAATGAAGACGAAAAATACATTTTACCCCGGGATTTCATCGATTAGTTACCCACATCGTGATGTTTGTCATCGTGTTACAATACGGATTACAAATACGATACCAATTTGCAAGCTTAGTATTGTCTCCAGCCTTGTCTCTATCTATTGTGTTTGTACGTATGCACTCGTTGAATCACAGGGCCCTTCTCGCAGTAGAGTAAGCACTCTAGGGAACTAAGCAACCGTTGAACTCCACAGTCCCCAATAGTGGGTGATCGATGTATACATGTAGTTTTGGAGTTATCAGGTTGTATGCAGTACACAATAAATACGGAGAGCATTTACCAATAAAGAAAGTTATGTTATTTGTTTCAATATAAATTATTTTGTGTATGTTTTTGTTTTTTCCCCTATTGTTTGATGAACCGCTTCCTCGTGTGCCACTGTTGTGTAAGTGTAAAACCAAACCCAATAAAATACTAGTATTTCTAAAGTGTAAGTACATTGTTGCACAACTAGTATAACACATATAATTCTATTGTCTCGTTTCCTTTCCAATAAAGCACAGTGCCAATAAGGTAGATGAATCAATGCTATTGGATTTCGAAATAACAATTGTTTTCTTTATTTTTATTTTTCATTCTTAACAATCTCAATTTAGCTAATAGTTAATTAATAATTTTTGCAAAACGACTGGTAAAATAGACTATCCATATTCCCGCAAATGTAACATACATGCCTAAAAATTGTCTCAAATTGACGGAGCTGAGTGTTGTTCCCTTATTAGTGGGGTCTACATATATATTTATCCTCAATTATTTTTGTTAGACGAGAGAAGCGACGGGTACCGAGCGGAACCTGCATCCAGTCTGAATTTTGCCCATTTAGACGAAACTACGCTCTTCTTTATTTAATTATTTAGATCCTATCTTGGGTCTAAGAAATAGAAATTATTGTGAAGTCCCAAACATGCATACCATACCCCTCATACTAAGTTGTGCAATTTATAATCCAAATGTAAAAATACAACCATTGCCTTGGATTCGTTATTTTTAAATAGGAAAGTACCATTTGACGTGCTACTTGTCACACAACTTTAATTTAGATCTCTCTCTTGGATCAAAAAATTTGTACTTGTCTTCATCGACCTTTTTGTTGACGTTCGGGTGGCTCTGAAAATAGTTGAATTTTACGTGTGGTAACATTCTGTCAACATAATTACTAGTATAATAAGAGTCTCTTCCCATATTAAAGATATATTCCCCAAACAAACCTTTTGGTGAACAAGACAAATGACCTACAATAAAAAGGCCTAAAACGGTGGCTAGAACAAAATACCCAAGATAAAAAATGCGACCTGTTAAAAACATACTATTACAACATTACTTAGCCAAGTAAACTAAATATTAAGTATGATCAAGATTCGTAATAAATGTTGGGCCAAGGTTGGTAGGCAACGAGAGATTTCATGATACCGGGTGTTTGAATGAAAGCTCTGATTTTCCACTGATGTTAACCTTTCCTAAAAATATCCCCATCTGAAAGGTTAATCTGAAAATGATTGATTTTGTAAAATTTCCTATTGGAGCAAAGTAGTAATTCAGTCTCTCATGTATATGTTTTAAAACAAATCAAAATCACCCTTTTCATTTTTTTAAGTATAATTATTTCTGTACCCAATACAAGGTAGGAATCTATTTCCCTGTGTTCATTTTTTCGAAATATTACAGAAATATGGATGCCTTGAAATCCGCCTTTTTGCCCGATTGCCATTGGACCCCGTCAATATGGGCCTACAGTATATCCTCCATCAGTATCCCTTTAATAAATTGACTAAGTCCATATGTGGAAGAACTCTTAAATAGTACAATATTAAAGCATAATTATTCCAAACATTAAGGTTTTCAGTTGATCAAAGTCGCAATGAGAGATTAAATTTCACCATTTCTCATGTAAAACGCATATAACGTATAATGCTGAATACCTATATGACATTTGCGATTCATACGAAACTATTGCAGCATTTAGTTGACATACTTAACAGAATATGCGAAATATTGATGTAGTTCTAGGAAATTACAGAACAAGGGGCAATTTGGTCTTAACATAGCTACATATTACCAAACATAATGGAGCCTGAAGTTGGAACCTTATTCGGGAAGGTGAAACAAATGGGTCTCTCTATATCCTACATTTCCTTTTGGTAATGGTCTCAGTGTAAATAGAATTGAATCATGTGCATATTTATATATCCAACAAAGAGTATTTCCGCTGTCGCCTTACTGACCATTTTGCCATGCCGCTGAAATAAATGTCGCTGCTTTTATGTGTGGATTCCCACATAAAACATTTTAAAATTCGAAAAGTTAATGAAAACATTACGATGATTCCAATAGTTCTGCTAAATAAAGCTTTACTTTTTAATTAGAAATTTCGAATATATTGTACTGAAAAAATAATGTCTCAACTTGTTTCCTTTCAGATAGGGTTGTTTGCTGGAACGCTTTCAATCGGTGGCAAAAAACGGGTTTTTTCGATTTTTTTTTAAAGGATAACCTCGTATATGTGAAATCTCTTGTTGCACCTCTCGTGATTTTGGGTGAAATATATGGAAAAGCGATAGGAGTCTCTAAATTATTAACAAATTAATGCTGAAATAAACACAGAGTAAATATACATAATCATGATCATCATATTTATTCCGTATCGCATACAAAATACAGAAGACAGCAAAGAATATAAAAATAAACATTATACCTACCAAAATTGAATCAATTGCACGATTTACCAGATATCAAAGCTAATTTTTGGATATGGAATAAACTCAAAAGGATAGCCCGCAAAACGCACCAAGAACAAATAAAACTTTGGTGCTCAATTTAAAAATCATATTCAAAAGAAGTTAAAATTGGAGTCAATTACACCCCCATTTTATTAAACTTGAATATTTTAAAAAAACTATACAAGAAATTGAGACTTTACACTTAAATCGACGGGAACAGTAGGGACTTCTCTATAAGTAAAAGAGTGGAGATTCACTCTGAAAGAGGTTGTTACACGACCCATCCCATTTAGAGTGAAAATTCACTCGGTTTGGATTGATTTTCCGAGTGATTTTTACATCTAAATTAGGATAGGTTACTCAGACAGCTCTTTTAGAGTGACTTTCACTCTTTTACATTAGAGTATGAAAATCGAAACTTTTAAACCAAGGATATAAATATCCCACCCTTAACCCATGCATATTGTTTGCATAAAAAAAAGAAAATATTTTTTTCGTTTTTGGGTTTTTTTAATTATTCATACATTTTCTTTTTAGGAATTTTTGATATTGTCTTCTTATCGTGTCCAAACACATGGTTCTCATGGGACACGTCCTGGCTGCTTTACTGTATAAACTTGTATTTTAAAAGTTTGGCACAAATAGAAAAGTTACACTCTAGATATAAATATGACGTCACACAGCCACTTAAAATACATTAATGGTCTCAGTCCTCATTCCAATACAGGATAGAACCCTATTTAGCACCTCGAAACCAGAATTTTCCCGCCCGATCCCACCTTCCCCGAAATTTAAGACTGTCATGTTGTTAATTTTTATTTACATCCGAAAAATGCCGATGGAGGTTTAAGATATCACTTATTAAGCGCTGGTGTGGTGCTTTATAAAACCTATATTTGTGATCCACTTTGAAAATTCATTTTTTTCCACCACTTTGCATGGACAAATGCATGCTTGGAGAACGAAATATATTGTAAGGGGTCTCCGCGCCTCCCAAAGGAGGGGGACATCCGATATCTTAATTTACCAAAACCTGAATACGGGCCTTAGTCCAAAAAAACTTGACCCTTGAACCTTAATTTGTTTTCACTGTCAGATTTTTTAATTTATGGGTTACTTAAATAGCTAACATATTTGGTATCTCTGAAAGGCTGGGGTTCATTTCTTAATTTGCTGCAAAGATCATTCACATCTGTTAGGTATAGAACTACATACAGTCGTTTGAATCAAGGTAGTCGGTTTTCTGCTCTGTCCACGGATTCACATTGAAATGAACGGCGTTCAGCGAAGTACATCCGTGTCCAGAAGAACTCAGGCTATTTATTCACTGCAATTCTTGATTCGAAAGACTGTGCTCGTCCCTATACTTAACCGAGTGGAATGATCTTTGCACAATTAAATATAATGACATAAGCTTTCCGCAGATTCCACATAGTTAATATATATTATTTAAAATTCAAAATGGTCGGACACAATCAGGTCAAGTTTTGTATACTCAGTCCCTTTAACGTATTTTCCTTCCATCAAATGTGTTTTTAAAGAATAATTTCGACTTGCGAGACGCTTTTAAACCACTCAAACTTGAGATATAATTTCTCTGCGCACACTTCCATGCTTTATTCAAATGAAAGTTGCGACTCTTTTTTTGTGTTTACATCATAGCCATGGGTCTCATCCTTCCCCAAATATGCATCAAAAGGTCCTTGCATGTAACTTCTTTTAAGAACCATATTCTAATCTGTAAAGAGACACGAGACTTTTTATCCGATTTTGTTTAAATGTATCATGCTGGCCAATGTTTAAATCACACGCTCCAAAATTTCTTAGAATAAATGGAGGCCAAATCTACATTGTTGATTATATTTTTTTAAGCTATTAGATTTATTTTCAATATATTTTGATTTATAGAATTTAAAATCTAAACTTGCATTTGCCCCTGATAAACAACTGATTATATAATTTTAACGTAAGAAATTTAAGAAACACCTGAAGTTGAATAACCGAAAAGGTCTTAATAAGACTATTTATAGTATTTTCTGTCTTGCACGGCAATGCAAATTATACTTCTGTATGGCCGATTACAAACGTCATGCATGCAAGTTAAAAACTTACCGTGTTTGGTATTTTTTTCTATTTTTTATCACAAAAACATATATGTTGACGTTTCGACACTAATAAATCCCCAAAGAAGAAACCAAATTTGCGGGGCTTTCTTGTGGAAATTATGGAAATGTCAGTTCAACAAGGCAATTTAAACATAAGGAAAACTAGTAATCGTTACTTAATTGAAAGAAAAAGTTTGGTACTTAGAACTTTTTTTTGTTATCTATTGGACAGCCAACTCTCCAAAATTCTTTATGTTGTGGTGTCCAATGGGCTCCAGTCATGCCAATCCCACAATATGGCTTTATTACAGAATATACTAACGACTCGCATGACTAGCCCTCACTAGGACAGGTGGTATAGGGATAGGGGCTACTATCCTTCCATCGAAACCTTATTTAAACTCAAGAGATGAGAGTGTCAGTTTTAACGCGAACTCAATTTCCCGCCATTTACGTTTACCCACCCAACGGCCAAGCCCTTACCTGATATGATCGACCACATTCAAAATTCATAATTTGCGTTTGTAACTTGCAACTTCAAGCGAATATCAAGTAAACAAAACATTGCATTACAAATAGTTTGATGCGGCCATCATACAGAACAAGGGGTACACTACACAGGAAAACT
The DNA here is from genome assembly GCA_023653785.1 of Ophioderma brevispina. Lineage (NCBI taxonomy): Eukaryota > Metazoa > Echinodermata > Ophiuroidea > Amphilepidida > Ophiodermatidae > Ophioderma > Ophioderma brevispina. Next base: position 16,966 of record JAMKCH010008653.1, read on the forward strand.
TGCACTGATTATTCATTTGTCGGTTTTGAAAAAAAAGAAACTTTAAAAGTAGCCAATTCATTCATGACCTTTTGTAAATTTCACCCAAGCATAAAAGATGGTCCTTATTCAGAGTAAATTTACGATACCAAGTTGTGTTCAGTCTGACATCCTAGGATCAATTATAATCGATAATACGTTTTGTTGGAGCTGGTTTAAAATTGTGTCATGCCATGCGCACTGTAACTTCATAACATATGTTTGCCTAACATCATAAAATGTTTTTTTCCTAACTTTTCAACTGAACGTATTAATAACCATTTTCACAATGTTTGGAAAACTTTTTGAAACATTAATCATAAAAAGTTATTATTAAACATGTTCCTAAGGTGATATTCCTACATGTACGTTTTTTCATCCAATTTTTTAAAACAATATCATACTATTTGATAACATTTAAAAAATTTTTCAAAAACATCAAGATAAAAACAACATCTTGGAAACATTTATAAAAGACGGTTTGTAAAACATAGGAAAAAAATGTCAGCAGAAAATCATTTCAGCAACATCGCTAAAGCATTTACTTTATTTAAGAGTTTTTATGTTTATTATTTTCTGATAATATCTATATAACAAAAGCTTAAGATATTGAAACGGATTGGTAGCTTGTATTTTCTTAGTTTATTATTTTGTCACAAATAATGACCCAAATGGTTATCCATAGTTCTCTTCCTACAAATTATTTCCATTACGTCAGTACCAATTATGCAAAGTCCACAACTGGTACCTGAAAGTGTCTGATTTAGGCAAAAGGTCTGACATCCTTCCATCCACACCTTATTTAAACTCAAAGAGTTGAGAGTGTCATTTTTACCGCGAACTACTCAATTTTCCTCCCGCAAAATTTTTTAAACGTTACCCCACCCAACGGCCAAGCCCTTACCTGATACTGATCGACACATTTCCAAAATTCCATAATTTTGCGTTTGTACTCAAGCGAATATAGTAAACAAAACATTGCGGCGAATAGGTTTGATGCTGCCATCATACAGAACAAGGGTTACACTCTACACAGGAAAACTTGCACTGAGTTATGCATTTGCTCGGTTTTTTAAAAAAAAAAGAAACTTTAAAGTAGCCATGCATTCATGAACCATTTTTGTAATTTCACACGAAAGCATAAAAGATGGTCCTTATTCATAGTAAATTTTAACGATAACAATTTGTTTTCATTCTGACATCCTATGATCAATTATTAATCGATATACGTTTGTTGGAGGTTTTAAAATGTGTGTCAATGCCATCGCACTGTATCATAAAATATGTTTGCCTAACATCAATAAAAATGTTTTCCTAACTTTTTCAACTGAACGATTTTATACCATTTTCACAATGTTTGGAAAACATTTTTGAAAACATATATCAGCAAAGTTATATTAAAACATGTTCATAAGGTGATTATCCATACAATGTACGGTTTCAATGTTTTTAAAACAATATCAATAACTTGTTGATACATTTACAAATGTTTCAAAAACATCAAGATAAAAAACAACATCCTTGGTACATTTTTAAAACGGTTTTGAAAACATAGGAAAAAATGTCAGCAGAAAATCATTTCATCAGCAAAACAACATCTCTAAAGCATTTACTTTATTTACGAGTTTTTTATGTTATATTATGTCTGATACGTCTATATAACAAAAGCTTATGATATTAAACAGGATTGGTAGCTTGTATTTTCTTAGTTTTATTTTGTCACAATATGACCCAAATGTGTTACCATGCTCGCTGCCAAATTAATTTTCCATTACGTCAGTACTAATTATGCATAGTCACCCTGGTAACTGAAAGTGTCTGAAATTTAGCAAAAGGTCTGAATCTGGAAAGGCTGTATGAATGGTATTAAAGCTTAAATTCAGACCTACATTCAGACACTGTGTGCCCACCCAGAAGGTTAATTGCTTTTGCCACCCAGAACAAAATCAATCAATTACAAGAGCCAAGATAAACACTTAAGTGCTGCCTATTGGTATTACACAAACCTCAAGTTTATAAATTGTAATCTACTTGTCCTATTGTGGCCAAACCCCAATCTATAATCCGTTGAGTCAGGTGATTGCTTTTCATACAATGCAGATTTTTGGGTGCACGTGTCTGATTGGTGTCTGAATTTTGTTCTGAATTTTGTTCTGAAATTGTTAGGAGTAACAATAGAAATCCTCATTGTTGTGAGTGATTACAGTTCAGACCATTTGCTCAAATTCAGAAGTTTTCAGTTACCAGTGTCCAGGTGCATGAAATGTGATCTCTTTGGAAAGGTGAGGCCTTCTGCCAATCCGCGTGAAAAGCCCGCCCCGGAGGTCACGTAATTGCCCATCACGCAACACCCAACTCGTGACTCGAGTTTACGAGGCATGACCTATCACCTGATTGATCCCACGGGAACGTTCAGTCTGCGGTATCCTTTTATAGGTGCGTACACGCATTGCAAATTGCTGTCGTTTTCAGGTCCTTTTTACATGTTTGGAGCGGGCAATTATCATATTTAATACAATTTTTCTGTAGGCATATCGCGTAGGGAGCTAGACAGAAGCTTGTAATCAGGGTTTTGTGACGTTAGGTTAGATTTATGATGAAATATTGTCGAAAATTGGTGTGTGGGAAACTTCAAATTCTACTCGTCCACACATTTGGCAATTGAAGTCAGTTTTTTCGTAATTAAAGTTCATGAATTCAGGTCAGGATAGCTTGCGATAATAAATTTTGTCATTCTAATATCGCCGAGAGATGTTAGGTTACTGTCATGTAACTAGGTATTACGAGAGCTGTGAACTATTATTGTGAAAAATCGGAAGCAAACGACATTGTGGGCTGTTACCGTCAATGACATTAAATTCAGAAAAATCATTGGAATTTCATTATTTTGTGACAATTTTAAAAAATCATTAATTGCATACCAATCTTCAGTGATGTAGATTAAAGTTGTGTGTGTTTTGTTGTTCAAACTCTCACTTTATAAAATTGAAATGAAAAAGGGAGATTTGACACGATTGCGCCTCTTGTCACATGTCCCAGTAACAAAAGCATATGGGTAGGGAGTTTATTGGTGATGCGCGTAAGCCCCATTGTCGTTCTCCTTCATGCTACATGTAAAGTAGCGTCCTATTGAATGCGTGATGCCTTGTATTTGTCGTTTTACCGGCAATGTAGGGACCCCATATCTACTTGAACGGGATTGTTTTGTGAGATATTATCTTAGTATGATGTTTGACTGACTAGTAATTCTAATAAATGAGATTGGGAATATATTAGTGATTTTTGGAAATGTAAGATTTTGTTTTTTGTGAAAAATGCACATCGTGAAATCGACTTCGCCTCTTTGATTTTTCATTGTTATTATTCACGGTCCTATGTACTTCAAGGTCATTCACTGTATGGCTACTGCTCATGCGCACTGACTGCATTAGGAGAATAGAAAATATTATAATGTTGTGTGATACTATGTACCTTGTAATGAAGTTAGATGACAAGCAGATTAAATCTTCTCTCTTTATTCTGAAGATGAAGTTCATGTAAAATTCAAGGTCATTCATTATGGTACTGCACCTGCACCTGAACTGGGCCATAATTAGAGATAAGGGAAATATAAGGTGTTTGTTATTTGTTGAAGACTTTTTTAAGTTAGGAACTATCAGACCATGATTAATATTTCTCTCTTTAATTCTTGAAGGATTAATTTCATTTAAACCTAGGTCATTCACTGTTGGACTGCACGTGCGCACCGAACTGCAAATTATTAGGAGAGTTAAAGGAAATTATAACGATGGTGTATTATGTGAAGACTTTTAATGAGGTTAGGAGCGATGAAGACATTAAATCTTTTCGCTTCAATTGTTTAGTTTACGGAGAGATTGAATCCATGTTGGATATTAATCATATTATATTCTATAGTTGGAAGACAAGGCTAATGTTCCGTCTAAATATTAGGCAGTTTATTTTCCTTTTATGTTTTAGAATATTATATTGTGAATAAAATAATACTACATATTAAAATAACTTCTAAGACACTGACAATTTTCCCTTGTAATCAATAGTTTTGGAAAGTCATCACTTCCTCCTGCATTATGGATTTGGTGAATTAAGTAACTTATCAGTGATTTTCAAATCAGCAAATCGAAAAATTCATCAAAAATTCAGATTTTTTGCATTTATGTAACAATTACAGGTAACCTAACATACCCTGCAATGATAAAGGACGCAGAAGCAACCTATAAGGACAGAATCGGAGATTTAGTCATTACTGTCCGTTCGACACTTACTACAACACGTAATTGATGGCGAATCGTATCTTGAACACTGCCGTTTTCTTCCTTTTCTGTCATTCTACAGCTGGAACGGTAATTATGAGAATTCTACAGACTTATCTTTACTTTGAGCATTCCTGCAAATTTCAAATAGTTTTCAAATCACTGATAGTGTCTTGAATTACCTTGTCATTTTGATGTTTTTGCTGAATAATTAAACTTCAATTAAGATAATTACCATTCCATAATGGATAGTTAGGAACATGCGCTCATAGGGAATAATATTATGACTTATGATTATTTAATAGACTGGATAGGGATTTAGTATTGTATGATGATTGAGATACGGGAACATATGTCCCCCTCCCTTTAGAGTTATTGTTAAAGTGTGCTTTAGACTGGCTTAACTCACATCATAGCGAATGGTGACATGGACGTAGGGGGGTTGGTGTGAGAAAATAAAATAAGACGCCAGGTACACTTAGTTATTATTATGTACAACCACGTTTATTTCAGCAGAAGAGGTAAGATGAAATTTTGTGGTTCCATACCAGACATTTGTCACATCAAGGTCCCAAATTAAAATGTGTCACATCCAAATGTTTACAAATTAAAATGTGTCACATCCAATTTCACATGGTCAACAACTTTCATGCACATTAAATGTCCACTAATTATAATGTCACCATTAATGTCACAATGGGAATGACAATGCATGCAAAATGCAGGCACCTCACTCTAGGGTGTTGGAGGTAATGGCTAGCCTTCAATAATACTTAGTACAATGCATGCGAATGCAGGCACCTCCACTGAGTTGTTGGAGGTACTGGCTTAGCCTTCAATAAATTTCTGTGACAATGAGTGCGAAAGGCAAGCACATCACTGTAGTGCTCGGCGACTTGTCGTAGGTAATGGCTTAGCCTCAGTAATAATATGTGACAATGAATGCAAGGCAAGCACCTCACTGTATCTCGGCGCTTTCCGGGGTGATGGCTTAGCCTTCAATGAATATTATGTGACAATGAATGCGAAGGGCAAGCACCTCACTTAGATACTCGCACACACTTGTCGGAGGTAATGGCTTGCCTTCATGAATACTATTGGACAATGAATGCGAAAGCAAGCACCTAACGGTAGTGATCGGCGTCTTTTTGGAGGTAATGGCTTAGCTTTTAATAAATAATAAGATGCCAAAAATATTATGTGACAGGCAATGCATGAAAATGGCAGGCACCTCACCGTATTGCTCGGCGTCTTGTTGAGTATAACTGGCTTACCGTCATAAATATTATGTGACAATGCATGAAAATGGCAGGCACCTCACTGTAGTGCTCGCCGTCTTGTTTGAGGTATAAATGGCTTAGCCTTCATAAATTAAAATGTGACATGAGCATCATATGGAGTTGAGTAACCGTGGGACGATGAAGCATCAGGTGTCGACGAATACTGTGTGGCGACTAATACTGTGTGGCGACGATTTCACGAAGAAGCAATGTTGTCTGTGTGGGGACCCACTGTGTCTCCTTTTAACATGTTATTATATATTATGTGGTGTACAATAGAAATATAAACTCTATGTGTGTTAAATACCAACATATGCAACCCCAGTTGTCATATGGGTTGTATTTACATGCCGGCCGTGCCTTAGGGGGGACCCTATGCCCAACAGTGTGTTTCCTATTGTTTTGTGTTAAGATATAAACTCCATGTGTGTAAATACAAACATTGCACCATAGTGTCATATGGATGTATTTACGATTGCCGGCCAGTGCCTAGAGGGGTGAACCTATGCCCAAAAAGTGATTTTTGCCATAGTGTTGTTAATTTTAGATATTTAAAACTTATATGTGTGTAAATCCAAACATATGCACCCCAGGTGTCATATGTTGTATTTACGATTGGCTGGCCGTGCCTGAGGGGGGAACCTCTGCCCAAAACGTGGTTTGAGTATGGTATGTCAATTAGGTATGCAATTAAGTTGTAACTAAGTAAATAGTTTTATAAAGAACTGTAATCGCAGTCTGCTGTTTTATCATTTTATAGGTACTTGACGTTGTGATGTAAGTTGACGACAAGACGAAGGCTGCTGGTTGTAATAAAATTACTTGAGAACTGATTTACCGAGTCACGTGCGGCATTCATAGGAGCACAAGGTTTTGCCCCTTGCAACTACCCGCGAGTCCTCGGGGCGCTTCCCGCTTTCCCGCTACAATAATTTTTGTAAGTAATGTTTTTTGAGATGTTGTCTTAATGTTTGATAAAAAAAGTTACAAATAAATGGCAAAGTAATTTTTCAAACTCATTTAAGCAAAATTTTTAAAACATCAAAACAACATTGTAAAAACGTTTGATAACTGTTTCCACAAACATATCAAAACATGTTTTCGTAAAATATTAATCCAACCTTGAAAAATGTGTATGAAAATGTTATGTTTTGGGGTACAGGCCATTCTATCAAAATGAAATTTTATAGAACTTAAATCGTCCCATCCCCCTTTAAAAGGTACCCTGAGCATGACACAGTAAATGACTCGACTGAGAGCACTAGGTTAGCACGGTACTTGTGATATGCTAGTAACCATAAAACAAAAATGAGGTTCTAGGATCACGAAATATTATACCTGTAGGCTTAGTTAAAGGAACACACCAAAAAACACCCCACCACAAACACCGAAGTAGCTTACCATAACACTAAGCATTTGGTCGTGGGCCGAGATGGCGGTGAGCCGAGGTGGCGATGGGCCGAGGTGGCAGTGTGGGCCGAGGGGAGCATAATTTGGGGCCGAGTTGGTATGGGCCGAGTTGGCGATGGGCCGAGATGGCGATGGGCCGAGGTGACCTGTTACCGAAAAGCCTGTAGCTCAAGCAGTGTAATTAACTTAAGTGTATAGAACTACTCGATGGACTTGTCTACGCCGTGCCTGCGTCGGACGTCACTTACACTAAGAAAATAACCCTATGGCCGGTCAGTATTTATCATGCACCTACTTGTACTGTTTTATCTCCTGCAATTCTGTTTTCTTGATGAAAATAAATATTGTGGCAGGAATTTTGTAGATAATTCTTGTCGGGATTCGATGCTACACGATTTTTTTTGGGATGACCTTGTATGTCGTTATAACTAAAATTGAAGGTGATTCGTAAAATGTGAAATGCAAAATTAAAAGATTGATAATGACTCGTCTGACCATGCCCGAAATTTCAGTAATGACTTGTTTTACTATACCTATCGTCAGTATTCTGAAACAAAATTCTGGCCAACGCGCGCGTAACCCCGAAGTGTGTTGACTAACGCTACAACGGAATCCCATACGCAATTCAACAGACCCGCGCTGCGTGCCCATTTGTTTCAAAAATTATGACGCGATTATAATCAAACCCATGTTCAGTTCTGTATATACTCTAAGAAGTCTTAATTCGAACAAAAATTCTGGGCTCGCACGCGTAACCCGGAGTGTGTGACGAACCGCTTGACAACGGGAAATCCATATGCATTCAACAGACGCGCGCTTGCCATTTTGTTAAAAATAATGACGGCAATTAAGTGCATACGTCATGACTGTATAGTGTATACCAGCCATTTGTCTACACCCTCAATTGTAGGTTATCGCCCCCCTTTGCCCAGCGCAACCCTCTACCACACCCAAAATTCTATATAACAATTGACGCAACCATGTTTGATTCACCCGGTCCTTGAAATGCTTAACCTTGCAAATATATCACTAAATCTACCTTCACATACAACTTTTTGTCATATGTAATTCGTAGCATATTCAGGGTACATATCTTCACATTGTCCATTTCAAGTTGTACACTGAAGGACCAAAAACGGAGTAATATCCTGAGTGAAAGTGTTAACTCCGTGCACAACAAAATCCATGTGATGGACTGCACTTTGACCCCTGTAGAGTAAATTGGCAGCTATTTTCGTGATCATTATTTGTTGCGATTTTTTAAGATTGTGAACGTTTTTTTTTATTTGGTTTAACTTTCTTTTGGCAACAGAAAATAATTATACCTTATGAATCAAAAACACTTTCGCATTTTTAAAATTTTGCATCTTTTTTATTTGGTTTTATTATATTTTGTAAAAAGATGAACAATAAAAAGTGCAAACATTTTTCCCTTACAGTATGTGACTGTGGTACAATGTGTTTTAAAATTCTTATTCCGCTGAACAAAGTAGTTCTTCCTTTCAATCGGATGTGAGGTTATTAATCAATAAACATATTGCACTGGATATTTTAAACCTAAATAAACTTTGTTTCACTACAAAGTTTAATATTGTTAATTTTTTTCATTTGAAACCCCAGTATGAGATTAACCTGTTACGCGTTTAAAATTTTGACATTGGTGTTTCGCTCCAAAGAGGTCCCGAATCTATCTACCTCAGGTCAGCATGCCGTTTAATTTTAACAAACAAAATCTCTGTGTAGCACAAGAAGTAATTTGATCTTTTTTCCCTTTTCGATGTTCTTTTTTTAATTCAAGCGCATCTTGCTAAAACGGTCCTGTAAGTGAATTTTGCATACAGCAGTGACATTTGTTTGGTAATTGTAAGTGGAGGAAAGGGAATCTTAAAAACTGTCAACAAACTTGCGTAAAACACGGTGGAGAATATTTCAATGGAGAGATTTCTGTGGTTGGTTATATCCCACTATCACAAATTCGATCTGTTTAAGTAACCCACTATTTCCTGCTGAGCATAACCTTTTTGTCTTCATTCATCTTTTAACTTTGGACATTACGTATATCAGCTAACGTAAAGGTTTATGCCGCTGTACATATGGACTTGGTATCTAACAATAAGCAAAGATTCAAATTTAAAGTCATCTGATATCGTCAAGATGTTTCAACTTACTCAAACATGACTCTGGTAGTCAAAGCATCTACATACTACAGAACAAGAATCCCCACATTGTTTCCTCCAATACGGTCAAAAAAAAAATACTATTGGATGAATTTTTCCAGATGACTTTAATTTGGCCTTTGTTATTGTTGATACACAAGTCCAGGCACAGCGGCTAACCTTTACGTTAGCTGATATCCGATAATGTCCAAATGTTAAAAGATGATAAAGACAAAAAGGTTATGCTCAGCAGAACAAGTACCCCACCTATTCTGCTAAGCATACCTTCCACATTTTATATTCTTTACATGTGTCATTAACAATGTTCACAGACGTGAGTTATGCCACAAACACATGGAATACTTTCCCCTGTTACCTACCTCAACGTTGTCGATCTCAAATCGCTTCTAATGTACTATATATCCCTGTTTTCACTATTAAACACAACTTGAGATCCTATAGATGCGTGACATGTGAAAAAAACTTAAAGAATTAGAATTAAAAATTTTGAAAAAAATTTGCACTACAATCACTTCTGCAGGAAGGTTGTTTCTCCCGAAAATGATGGATTTCTACTGTTTTTAGACAATTTTGAGATTAACTATTTCAAAAGGTAATATATTACTCCTAAGGAAAAAACCATTTAAAAAAAAAATTTTTTTAATCAAAACGCGATTCTGAATTGCTTTTGGTATTTTGTTTCGTCTGCAGTCTGCAAAGTTGACCTTTTGAAATGGCCATCAGCTCATGCTGGTAACAGGGGAAAGGTTATTCCATGTGGTTTTGCATAACCCTCCACAGCTGGTAATGACCAACATGTCTTAGACATAATTAATGTGGGAGTTATGTGATTGCTTAGAGAACTAAGTGACCCACGGTCCCACCCAGCCAAATTCATTGCAACCTCTACTCTGCAAGATGATGTGTACACAATGGAGGCCATCACACACGGGAACTGCGAAACAACTAACTTCAATGTTAAAAACATTGATTCAGTGAACTCAAAATTTAAAGTTAAAAGCCCGATCACAAAACACGCACTGGGCCTTTGCTTGTCAACTTCAGTCCAGGCGGTGAGTCTGAGCTGGAGACAGGTCACATAAACACACATGCAAACTGCATTGACTTCCGGGGTCCAAATAATTCAAATAAAACATAATGTAACATGAGGTTATTCTCTCTAATTTTTTTAACGATAAACAGAACAAATTTATTAATATATGAGTAAGCATGATAAAAATATTGTTTTAATGCGAGTTTTTTGGTGAAAAGGTAAAAACAAACTACACAATCACCCCTCTATAAAAAAATTAAATCGCCCAGTACGCACTTGAGGTCAAAGTGTGATGACCGTGAGTAGCTGAAGCTGGAATGGGAAATTTCAAGTTGTGTAAGTAGAAATTTATGTTACAAATAAGTGTCAAATTAGCGCAAAAAGATGGCTTCTTAAATTATTGTAGGGCGACTGCAACTGAGTGGCAGCTCATTTATTTCTTGTTTTGTTTGTGCAATGTTGTGGGTTTTATGTGGGCATTAAGCTGAAAAGGACGATGATTAAAAAGGTTAAATGTGAGTATTGTGCTGCATTGCAATGCATTGTTGCATTGCCAATCAATGTACATGATGTATGATTGCTTGCATGCATCATCATATCATACTCATGCATTCATTGTCCTGTACTCCTGATGAGTGGTAAACTATTCATTGACATTGTGTAGTAGCTAGTTACAGATTAATTAAAAAAATATTTAAAGGATGCTTGTTCGATTCTGGTATTGTGTTCTTCTATTCATGTCTTAAATAGCCTCCTTATAAATGATAATTGCATGATGATATGAGAGCCTGGCACTTGCACATTACACTCAGTGCCGTGTTCAGATCCTTCAGAGGTCGGGCAAGCGCGCGCCGCCAAACATTTGCATAAAAGAGGCGGAGACTGGGGTTAGCCATGCGCGATTATTAACCAATGGGGAGGCCAACTACCAAAACAATGTCAATCAGGCATGCCACTTCGTGTTGCGCACGTCACGCTCGTGCGCCCGGTGGTAAATAACTGAACAATTCTGGCAGGGAGTATGAGAATAACCATACATGCATATTTATGGAGCCAGGTCAAATCAGCCCCAAAAACCATCTCGGCCAAAAACTAGTCCTGCTGAGCATGATCCTCAATGTAACATAATCATATGAATTAACTTAATGCAAAGGAGGAGTCATGCCAAAATAGTGTGTAACCGATATGACAAAATTTTTGTCTCGCAGTTCTTCAATAATTTTCACTCTCACGCAAAGTAAATATTACCTGATTCACCTTGAAAGTATTCCTACAGTGTAGCAACAATTCTCATCAACTCTTTCAAGTGCAAATTTCATGCATGACATGTAATAAGATTTTGACCGTGACTAAGTCCTGGTGTTTTTGTATTGCAGATACTTAACGAAGCATTTCAACTTGGATATTACTGGTGCTAAAGGTGGAAGAGTGTTAGCGAAAGCACCGGTGATTGAAGATTATCGAATCGGGAATCGTGTGTTGGATTATATGAAAATTGAGGTTGAGTGAAATGCTAGTCAGTGGTCGAAAGTTGGAAGGATACACAAAAAAGTCCTTAGCTGTTACACATGGTGTTTTGGGACTTCACATATAGACTGTAAAGGTCCATACTGTTTATAAAGAAGACGACATATGAGAGTCCCAATTATTGGGACTAGGCCAAACCAACTCGGACCCAAACCAACTCGACCCCAAACCAACTCGGCCACAAGCCCCTACCAACTCGGTCCCAATTCCAAAACCAACTCGGCCCCAAATCCATTACCAAACTCGACCCCAAACCAACTCGGCCCCAAATCCCTAACCAACTCGGCCCCATATCAATATGCAACAGAATAAACTAGGCCTCTGCCTTCAAGTGGTTGTGACCCCAGTTATGATTGTGAGATGATTTCAAATAGTCAAAATAAACAATTTCTACACAAAAGTGGACACTTGGATGGTTTCTGGAGGTCCTCAGTGTTTTAGGATCAGTGTTGTATCAATTTTGTTGTTGACCATGTTGGAACACAAATCGGCTATTTTGGTTTAATTTAATTTTTAAAATGGTTTCAAAATAATATTGTTTAAAGAAAAGCGGACACTTTGGATGGTGTCTGGATGGTTCCCAGCGTTTGATTGTTCCCAGTGTTTTCCTATAATGTTTACAGTATTTTTACAGCTTTTTCTTTTTTTTTAAACGTTTAAACGCCAGCCGGCCATTTAAACGGATAGTAATATTGCAAAACGTTTAAACGGGAGGAAGCTTACTTTCATGCCAAAAGTTCGCAAAAGTCAATAAGGAAAGCCACATTTTCATCACTACATCGCAAAATGAGTACAAAAAATTATAAAGTACCATCGTCACAATTTTTGATGAAATAACAAGTTAAAAAACGTCAAAATAATAAGGAAAAACGGCACAATTTTTTGCGAGATCGCATCCCCCTCACGTTTCCCCTCTCTCTCAAAACCCTACCCCCCTCTTCTGTCGACGCACATGTTCCCATTCACATATTCCCCCTACTACCCACATCCACGAACCCTCTGCGTCCCCCTCTCCCTTCTACCTCTCCCCGCCCCTTTGCTTTCGCCTCCCTCTCATCTCCCTTATACCCCTTCTCGTCCCCACCCTATATGTGCCCAACCCTCCCACATTCCCCTGACCCTCCCCACCTGTTCTCTTCCGCCCTCGCTTGGTAGTCAGAAATTACCGAAGGGTTGACCAAAAAGCAGGCCTCGAAAAGGGGGGGCCAAAAGTAGGCATGCTACTCCGGGTACCGGGCTTGCCGAAGTTCTGCTTGCAGAACAGTAGTGCTTGCCGACGTAGCAGTCACGCACGCTGTGTATATCGCGTGTTGGCTGCCAAAAATCAAAAGATGCCCCGACTCAACATGCAACGATTGCGATTGTGGTGAAACTGTACCATGAAATCAAACTTTAAATAAACATGTTACGTTAAATATGGTGATCATGTATTTTATAAAATCAAACTGACACCTGTATTAAGTAAGCAACTTAATAGATGAAGTATGAATGCATATAAAGCAAAGCTGCAAAGTAACGGGCGATTCTGATGGGCTAGCCTGTCTTTGATGCCGACTGGCAGTGAGGTAAATATCTCACTAGGTGTCCGTTTAAACGTTTAAACGTTAAACGCGAAAATTTTCGTTTTTAACCGGTTTAGTGTTTTAGGACAATTAAACGGAACTCGACCCCAGCCGTATGGTCCTTTGATTTAAATGGCTATTAAGCATTCACGAACCCCCCCAAAATTGGCTACTGGTGGTTCCAAAAAGATCCATAATAATGATTTTTAAAATAAAAGTGGACACTTTGGATTGTTCCCAGTTGTTTTCTGGGTGGGTGCACGGGTGCTTTCGGGCTCCTTGTGAATCAATGGTTGTTGAGCAATTGTGTGGAACACAAATTGGCATTTTGGTTTCAAGATGGTTCCAAAACTAATATTTTTAAAGAAAAGTGAATACTCTGGATGGTTCCTGGATGTCCAAGAGGGTTTTTAGCTTCTTGTGTACTCAATGGTTGTTTGGCATTGTGTGGAACACAAATTTGCTATTTTGGTTCAACGATGGTCAAACTAAGATTTGAAAGAAAGTGAATACTTGGATGGTTCCTGGATGGTTTAGCAGTGTTTTAGCTCCTTTATGTATCAATGATTGATGGGAAAAAATTGCCTAATTTGTTTAAGAAGATTCTGGCATTACAGTTTTGTTTATAACTCAAAACATATTGTAAAACAAATTCACTTTAAAGTGCACATCAGTAATTTTTTCCAAAAATTCAAATTGCCCATTTGTCTCTAATTGCTAGTATTAGGCCATAATACAACCACCGTATATTACAGTTCTTTGTGGAAAAATAGATTTACTAAAGCCAGTCCAGTCACGGTATTACTAAAATTGCATATAAAAATCGCAATGTACTTGACAAATATCGTTTACACCTCTGCGAGCTGGCAACTGAGTCGAAACTTTTTTCTTAGCCTAAACAGTTAAATGTGATCAAATACAGAAGAAGGAAAGAAGCTACCAACCGGCCCCAAAAAGTTCCAATTCTAACGCGTCCCTTGAGGAACTGTATCCAAACAACAGTAACCATTAATTTCACTACAAATTTCTTTTCCAAGAGGTCAAAGACCCTTGAGGTCCAATTGTCAAGAGTCAAAATAAAAAATGAAGGTCAAAAAATTTTATTATTGGAAAATTGAAGTGGTCAAAATTTGTTGTACCGGTGTTTAACAGCGGGCTTTAACAAGTAGTCAAAGCCGAGTCCTCTTAACCGCAGGCTTACATTCTTTGGGGTAAATTTCCCTTGGTAAATGATGGAATAGTCCTTTAATTAGTAAATTATTCAATGGCCCTTTAAATTGTAAATGACTAGTAAACTTTAAATTGGAAAAAAATGCATGTCCCTTTAATTGTAAATGATGGAGTGACCCTTTAATTCGTAATGATGGAATGACCCTTAATTTGGACATTTATGAAAGGACCATTTATTTATAAATTGGTAAAATGAAGGAATGTCCCTTTAATGGAAAAATGAATGACCCTTATAATTGGTAAAATGAAGGAATGACCCCTTTAATGGGAAAATGAAGGAATGACCCTTGAATGGGAAAATGAAGGAATGACCCTTAATTGGAAAAGAAGACCCTTTAATTGGTATAGGAAGGAATGGCCCTTTTATTGGTAAAATGAAGGAATGACCCCTTGATGGTAAATGAAGGAATGACCCTTTAATTGGTTAAATGAAAGGAATGACCCATTTAATTGGTAAAATGAAGAGGATCCATGAACATTTATATTGGAAATGAAGGAATGACCCTTAAGTGGTAAATGAAGGCATGACCCTTTTTGATAAATGAAGGAATGCCCTTAATTGGGGAAAGGGAAAATGAAGGAATGACCCTTTAATTGGAAAATGAAGGAATGGCCCTTTTTAATTGGGGAAACATGAAGGATGACCCTTTAATGGAAATGCAGGAATGACCCTTTAATTGGAAAATGAGGAATGACGCTTTAATTGGAAAATGAAGGAAGGAAGGACCCTTTCTTTAATGGTAAATGAAGAATGACCCTTTAATTGTAAAGAAGGAGACTTTAATGGTAAATGAAGGAATGACCTTAATTGGGAAATGAAGGAATGACCTTTAATTGGTAAAATGAAGGAAATGCCCCTTAATTGGTAAAGAAGGAATAACCCTTAATTTAAGATGATAGGAATGACCCTTTAAGTGGTAAATGAAAGGAATGACCCTTTATTGGGTAAACAAATGAATTCGGGACTACTTTAGAGTAATACCCACCCAAACATCAGAGGGATACCCAGGTAGATACTATTACAGGCATTAAAAAACCACGAAAGTATCCCTTCAGTTAGGATACCATAACATGACTTTCTTCCACCCCCCCAACACCCCCGAAGTCCCCAGTAGTAAACTTTTTTATCCATACCAACCCCACCTCAAAGGACGACAACATGGAATGTCAAAGTAAAACAAAAGGGTCTCTTTGTAGGGGACTATCCAGTAACATGTCCCGTCTGCATCCCTTACAGACAAACCCCCCCACATATTCCTTGAAAAAACATATTAAAACATCAGAATATTTATTTCAAGATTTCACTTTTACGCGTTAATCCAATGGCAACGTCTGAAAATTGGGATTTCTGGCGCCCTCCATGTTTCATTTCATGAACAGTTGTTTCACGGGGGGTAGCAATAATAGCCAAAGTTAAGAGGTTTCCAAGAGGACATCAAGGGGGCGTGTATAAAAAAAAAATGTAATGTGATGTAAATTGTGAATGAAGCAGGGGTCCTGTCCATGCATGCACTGGTCACTGCATGGGCGGGGCTACTCATATGAGGCATGCTCAGCAGAGGGGCTGGAAAAGTCACTGTCTTTCAATTATTGAATATTCATGCCCATTGTAAACATAGAAAGATGAACAGTGTACCGATAGGGTTAGCCGTATATTGTGGAATGATGACGTCACACTTTCGCAGCCAGTAGTGCTAGTACATGTGCACTCACCCAAATCAATAACAGCAATCTCTTCTCCTCTCATGTACGTGTGCAGTCAAGCAGACCAACAATAGAATTCAATTCAATCGTAAGGTCGGTCATTTGTTAGAAATGTTTTGTATTACTTGTACTAGTACCTCTTAAATTTAATCCAATGAACTATTATTAAACAGCATCTTCACACTTGATTGTTTCAGTCTGGTAGCTCTAATCTATTCTATGACGGAACAATTACTTACGATGCATTATCGTTATTGACGTTAAGACTGTACTTGTGCAGTCAAGGAGATCAACAATAGAATTTAATTGCGATCACCTATATTCTTTGTAATGTGATGGATACTTTATGACTTGTGGCTACGGAAATCACTCTGCTTGACTCTTGAGATATATGAAGTGCAAAGAGCCGCGAGTCATTGGGAAAGGAAAGCCGACTTCGGTGGGACTTCGGCTGACACTTAAGATGATTATGTTCAAAAAGCCGCGGGTCAAAATGACTCTCAACAATTTTTCTCGCGGGTCAAAATGAAAAGTCAAGCTTCACAGACCCGGAACTCCGGGTCCCTGAAATCCCTGAGTAACACTCCGTTTATCCTTAACTTCCTTGTTGTAAATCACTTAACGACCAAACCTCGGTCCGTCTTTCATTTATTAGAGCATTTAAAGCATATTAGCACATTTTTTGAAGAGAGCGCCCCCAATTTTTCCAAAAACATTTGAGATTTTACACGGTTTGTTAATTTTTGGGTAACTGGAAGAGTAAACCATAACCTGTGAAATGGTTAAGATCAAATATGTCTGTTGTTTGTCTCTCCAACGAAGGAATTTTTTTATTAGAATAATTTATTATCGGGATCCCGATAATAATTCAACGGCTGCTGTTGAAACGGCCTTCCAATGTTGAAATAGCCGGGGGAAATACGCCATGTAGGTTACGCTCATCCATTAGTTGTTTATTGGTCCAGGCAAATCAAGTTAGAGGTATTTTCTCGGAGTTGCCACTATTTCATCTGGACGGACATAAACCGCTACATTTCCAGCTCTGCCGTTAAGTTCCAATCTTGGATCCAAAATTCTTATTACCCAAAAAAAAAAATCGCTCTATTTTATGATAAATACACATTTTTTTAGCATTCTTCGTTCGCAGGTATAGTTTCCTTAGACAATCACAAAACCAGTAACTTGTGCCAAAATATAAAATTTTGAAAATTGGGGGCGCTCTTTCAAAAAAAAGTGCTAATATTGCTTTAAGGTGTCGGTCACTTCAAGAACCCATTAACTAGGATTGTCAATCAAATTCACCTGCTCGTGATTCACATCTTACCTGTCAGTCATTTGTACGTTCTTGCAATGTAATATGTCTTGATGTCCATGGCAATGGCAGGACGGATCCAGGAGTTCTCAATAGAGGGGGCGCCAAATATTCGTGCTCGCTCCGCTCGCCGGGTAGACCCATATTTTACCAGTCGGTTCGAAATTATGAAACACGAAGCGGGGGGGGGGGGGGGGCATAATGCGTCCACAAAAAGCTAAAAGCTAGATCTATGCACGACGCCCTGTACCGTCATTCTTAGCGATCTAAGGGGCGCCCTGTGCTCTGCATGAAAGCGATCTGGGGAACATCGTTATTGCAATTTGAATGAAAGTATGTGATATATGAGGACAGCCGGCTTAGGTTGCAAATGAGCTAATTAATATGCCTAATTGATGTATCTCTGCAACGGTACATCAGATAGGCAAAATTCCTTCCCTACATGAGAATATATGCCATAGGGAGGGGGGTGGGTGTGGGGGGGGGAGGTCCGGGGGGGGAGGGAGGATGGTGGATGGGGGGGACGGGGGGGGTGGGCGGGTGGTAGGAAAGGGGGGGGGAGGGGGGGAGGGGGTGGGGGGGGAGCGGGGGGAGTGGGAGGAGGGAGAGTGGTGGGGAAAAGGGAACTCCTGTGGGGGAGGGGGAGGGGGCGGGGTGGGGCGGGCCAGGGGGGGGGGTTTTGAAGGGTTGTTGGGGAATGAGATGGGGTGTTGCGGGGTTGTGGGGAGGGGGTGGGGTGTTGTAGTGGCGGTTATCGCATGTTAGTGATAGCGACATTTGGCGGGGACTATTTCACGGCATCGATTAAATACGAGTTCGCCTTGTTGCTTTTCTTTCTTGCTCGCACCAAATATTTTGAACCCCCAACTCATATCTCTATACTATTGGTTTATTCTTGGTCTTGTTCATGTAATGTTCAGAGACGTTTTATAACATTGGTTGCTCCATCTTATAATAGGCAATACAAGTTTTCACTGTGTGTTGGGGTCCGTTCCCGAAATTAGTTGTAATCATCTGCCTGAGTGGACTAATTTGTCCAAAGCATTGTTTAACTGGCATTGAAAAGAAAGGATTTTAGTAGGACATATGATATAGGAGTACACACGAGTTTGGGGGACGAACCCCAGGTTAATATTAAATCAACATAAAAATGTAAGGTTATGCTTTTTACTTTGTGTCAAAAATCAATAATCGGGATGAATTCATTATTATGCAATATATCCACCATGCGTTTATTTCAGTTGAGGCTGCCAAAATAATTTTGTTTTACCTACATGAGTTAATCATGTCATTTTTGCCCCTCCTAAGCTGCCGCCACCCCTGTGCTATAAATTTATAAGCGAGGGTTTACATGCATCGTTGATGCTTCGTTTTATTATACTATAATCAGGGACAGAATAAGGCGGACCAATTGTTGCGGTCTGACGTAATTTGACGGGGGCGGAAGTAAATGTTGGCTGTGAATATTATCTGTAAAAGTTAAAGCTTACAGCCAGTTTGGCAAGGATTTTGTGTGTAGACGTGGTGAGTAGGGAGCTGGAGGGAATGGTTGGGGGGGGCACAGGAGGACC
Organism: Ophioderma brevispina; assembly: GCA_023653785.1. NCBI lineage: Eukaryota > Metazoa > Echinodermata > Ophiuroidea > Amphilepidida > Ophiodermatidae > Ophioderma > Ophioderma brevispina. The sequence goes on from JAMKCH010008653.1 coordinate 36,061, forward strand.
CCGTTGGTGCTGAGGTGGAGTCGTGCAGGAGTTCCCATCTCTGGGCTGGGGCGGGGGAGGGGGTCCGAGGGAGGGGCTGACCGGAGGGGGAGGGGAAATAAGAGAGTTCAGGCAGGATGGGGTGCGGGGGGGGGGAACGGGGAGGGACAGGTGGGTGAGGTGGGGGAACAGGGAAGCAAAGAGAAGGGGAAGAGGAAGGAAGGGGGATAAGAGGGGGGGTGAGAGAAGGGAGGGAGGGAGGGGAGGGAGACAGGGGGGGCGGGGGGAGAAACAAGGAGAGTATTGGGGAGGGTGGTGAGGAGCGACAGACGACCGATCCAAGATGGGAGAGGGGGGTGTGGCGTGGGAAGTGCAAGTTGAGGACAGGGATTGAAGATGAGGACTGGAATGCAGAGTGGGTGAGATGACGGCGGTGGACCGATGTTGGTGTGATGAAGAGAATAGTGTAAGTTGGTATGGGCATGTTGTGTTTGAGGAAAGGATGATGAGCATGTGTTAGGAAGGGGGGTAGTCCGAATATATAATTTTAAGTATAGAAAGTTTTCATATTGATTAGAATGGCCTTCACCCAAAAACCCCATCTGTAACACGTTTCGCCACCGATTTTCAAATCAGTTTTGACTGTACAGCAGAAACGTGATTTTGTGAGCCCCATAGAGTACTGTGTATAAAAAAAATAAACTAAATTGTCGACCCAAAATGGAGTACACTTTTTTCGCTTCATAACGCCCAAACCAAACATTCTTTAGCCCTAAGATTTCACAGGGTTAAATGGAAAAGGCTGTGTTTAAAAAGTGTCACAAGTAGTGAATTTTTAAAAAAAATTTCTTTGTTTCGGAATGTGTTTAGGTCATTTAGTTTGAATGGATTGAATTTGCGGTCGTCACAAAATGAAAGTAAAAAAATAAAAAACTGTCGTTACACCCATTTTAAGCTTTAATTTAAAGGTGGTAACTAAATTTCCGACCATGTCGGACGGAATTTCAACCAAACAAATAATATTATCACATGAAGAACAATCAAGAAATTTTAATTAACATACTTTTGATATAAGTTGACACTTTACATGAATATAGAAGAATGTTTTTATTCCAAATGTGTTCAAGTTTTTAAATTCCCAGAGAAATAGAAAATTAAACAAAAAAAATTCCGTACGAATGGTCAAAAATTCTTAAAAGTTTTTTCTACAAATAAACAAAATTAAAAATTTCAATAAAATGATTTATGTCAAGGACATACATGAAGTGTAATGAAGTATGAGCTGGGTTAGTGATTGTTTTTAAAATCTAGCTTTATTTGATTAGAGTAAAAAGGGGCAAGATTTTTTTTACGTCCGAATGTAAGCACCCTAATCCGTCCGAATGTGAAAACAAACAGAAGGGCTCTTAAAGTTTTCTTTGGGGCCATTTCAAGTTGCATATTAAACATGGATCATTAAGAACGATGAAGCTGTACCCAGAAAAAGTGCAAATCATCAATTTTCATACATAAGAATTCACCTGAAACCGCTGTGAGAAAAACAACTTTTTCAACATTTTTGCCAATTTGATGGGAACAAAGCTGTTGAATTTGGCCAGGACTTGATCTATTTCTTGGTCTCTGACTGGCAATGAAATTATTTTTAGGAAACTTTTGACTAATAAAAGAAATAGGAAATTAGGTTTTTTTTTTAGAGAGAAAAATATATATCAACAAGGTTTTTTAGAACTAAGTTTACACATTTTTAAAAAATGCAACATGTTGGACGGAAGCAATGTCGGATGGAATTTTTACAATTTCATGAATTAATCAATGCCAAAATAGTTGTGCATTATTTTAAATGGTTGAATTTGAGCTAACAATGTTAGTAGCATGCCAAAGCATGAATTTTCAAAAACAAGACTACTGTGGTTGCAATTTTTGTTGCTCTATACAAATCATGTCGGATGGAAACAGGCAGGTCGGACGAATTTTGAAATGTTTTGTGAATCATATAGGAACACAACCCACCAAAGCCACTTACCAGTTCTGATATTACCAGATCATATAGGTAATATCCGGAGTTACTAGACCAGTACAAAATAAACAAACAAGAGCAGAGTCGATTTTAAAATGTCAACATTCATTCCGTCCCAAATGCTTGATCCGTCCGACCGTGCTCCCATTTGAAGAGGGCGCTGTAAGAAGGCGATGTGTAAATTAACATTGCGTTACTCTTTGGATTCAGTGATTTGTTGTGTCATACCAGTGGGTTAAAGAGAAATTTCTTTAATTTCGATAGAATAGCAATATAAAATAACATTTAGTAGAGAACCTATTCTATCAATTCGTCCGACAGAAAGGTTTTAGCGAAAAAGGAATCTCCGTCATTTCACTCAATTTTTTTCCCAAGAGTCAAAGACCCTTGAGGGCAATTTTCAGAGTCAAAATGAAAATGAAGGGTCAAAATTTTTAGTTATGAAAAATTGAAGTGTCAAAATTTTGTACCGTTGTTTTAACACCGCGGGCTTACACGTCGTCAAAGCTGAGTCTTAACCGCAGGCTTTACTCTTTGTGGTTAAAGGTTCCATTGGTAAATGATGAAAATGGCCCTTTAATTTGTTAAATTATTAATGGCCTTGAATTGTAAATGATCTAGTAAACCTTTAATTGTAAAAACGATGGCATGTCCCTTTCCGTAAATGATGAATGACCCTTTAATTAGTTAAATGATGGATGGACCCTTTAATTTGTAAAATTTATTAAGCCCTTTGTAATTGGTAAAGAATTGAATGGCACTTTAATTAGTAATATGAATTATGACCTTTAATTGGACAATGAATGACCCTTTAATTGGTTAAATGAAGAATGACCCTTAATGGTAAATGAGAATTGAACCTTTAATTGGAAAATGAGGAATGACCCTTTAATTGGTAAATGAAGGAATGACCCTTTAATTGGTAAATAAGGAATGACCCATTTAATTGGAAATGAAGGCCTGACCCTTTAATTGGTTTAAATGAAGGAATGACCCTTTAATTGGTAAATGAAGGAATGACCTTTAATTGGTAAATGAAGGAATGGACATTTTAATTGTAAATGAAGGGGAATGAACTTATTATTGGAAATGAAGGCATGACCCCTTAATTGGCAATGGAGGCAGACCCTTTAATTGGCAAATGAAGGCATGACCCTTTAATTGGTAAAATGAAGAATGACCTTTAATTGGTAAATGAAGGATGACCCTTTAATGGGAAATGAAAGGAAGGACCCTAATTGGGAAAATGGAAGGCATGACCCTTACTTGGTATATGACGGAATGACCCTTTATTGGTAAAGCAAGAATATGACCCTGTTAATTGGTAAATGAAGGAATGACCCTTTAATTGGTAAATTGAAGGAATTACCCTTTAATTGGCAAATGAAGGCATGACCCTTTAATTGGCAAATGAAGGCATGACCCTTAATTGGCAAATTGAAGGCCCCCCATTGACCCTTTAATTGGTAAAGGAAGGATGACCTTTAATTGGTACATGAAGGAAGACCCTTTAATTGGTAAATGAAGGAATGAACATTTAATTGGAAATGAAGGAATGACCCTTTAATTGGAAATGAAGGAATGACCCTTTAATGGTAAATGAAGGAATGACCCTTTAATTGGGGAAATGGAGGAATGACCCTTTAATTGGGAAAAAGAAGGAATGGACCCTTAATTGGTATAAATGAAGGAATGACCCTTTAATTGGTGAAAACAAATGAATTCTGGACTACTTTAGAGTCATACCCACCAACCTCTAAGACACCCAGTATATAACTATACAGTGCAGTAAGTAAAAAACCAAGAAAGTATCCCTTCAATAGGACTAGCATAACAGACCTATTCCTCCCCGCCCTCTCCCGAGTCCCCGATGTACTAACTTTTTTATCCATACCCACCCCACCTCAAAGGATTACACGTAAATCAAAGTAAACCAAAAAGGGTCCCTTTAATAGGACTATCCAGTAACACGTCCCGGCTGCATCCCTTACAAAACCCCACCCCACTATGGGCCAATGTCTCCTTGTTAGCAGTATACAACCGTCAACCCATCCGTAGAAAAACTGAAGACTTGTTTTTGTCAAAGAAAAACTTTCATGTCATGAACAGTTGTTTACACGGGGAGCAATACTAGCCAAAGTAGTAAGAGGTTACCAAGAGGGGACATCAAGGGTCGTGTATAAAATGATTGTATGATTGTCATGTGAATTGAAGCCTGGGCATGTCCATGCATGCACTGAGTCACTGCATGGGCGGGCTACTCATATGAGCATGCTTCAGAGTGATGGAAAGTCCAATGTCTTTCAATTAGTTGACTATTCATTATGGCCCAATGTAAATTATCAGTGATAGAAGATGAACACATGTACCGATTAGGGTTAGTATAGTGTGGAGTGGCTTGGCGCTTCACACTTTAGCAGCCACTAGTGCTAGTACATGTGCACTCACCCAAATCAATAATAGCAATCTATGCTCCGTTATGTACGTGTTGCAGTCAAGCAGACAACAATAGAAGTCAAGTCATCGTAGGGTCGGTTCATTGTTAGGGATATTTGTATTCCTTGTACTAGTACCCTTAATTTAATCCAATGAACTATTAGTAAACAGGCATTCTGCAACACTTGATTGTTTCAGTATGGGTTAGCTTAATCTATTATAATGACGGAATAGCTTACGATGCATATCGTAATTGACGGTTAAGACTGTACATGTGCATCAAGAAGATCAACAATAGAAGTTAATTGCGATCACCTATTCTTTGTCCAGGTAATAATGTGATGGCTAATTATGACTTACTCTACTTGGACTTGCGATATATGAAGTGAAAGAGCCGCGAGTCATTGGGGAAAAGGAAAAGCCGACGTCGGGGGACTTCGGCTGAACTTAAGATGATTTTTCAAAAAAAAGCCGCGGGTCAAAATGACTTGGGACTACGGGAGGAACTTTTATTGGAAAGGAACGCCGGACTTCGGCTGACGCTTAAGATGATATATGTTCAAAAAGCCGCGGGCGTCAATAAAAATGACTCTCAACACTTTTCTCGGCGGGGCAAAATGGAAAAAGTCAAGCTTCAAAAACCGAACCCGGAACTCCGGGTCCGAAATCCATGAATCTCACAGGACATTTTAGACTTTCATATGATATTTTAGTAGGAGGGTACAGTATCCATCTATATGAGAAATGATTGCAATCATTGTCCTAGGGTCAAAAATACCAGATATTTGCTCTATGCAAATTCCGTCCGAATGCGTACGATCATTTTGAAACACAGCCCAAAAAAATAGTCGGCTTTCTTCTGATACCAAAATTTTGGACCAATTCGGTAAAATCTGCGGGGGTCTGGGACGAGGTAGGCTATTAGCGATAGGGCCATGGACCTTTAAGAAGGGCTTTCTTTTGGAGTTTGAGGTGGGCGGTTTTGGGAGGAGGAGCGGGACGTCCAAAGAACGACATGAAGAAGAAACAAGTGGAGGAGGGATGGAATAGGAGGTTGGGTTGAGGAGGATGGAGGATGCATTGAATCGGTTGCTGCAAATAGAGGGGGGAGAGTCAGGGCGGGTGTTGCAAATGTTGAGGTGAATCCAGCCAACCCCGTTGCCCAGGGATAAAAACCGGATTTTAAAACTTTGGTTTAGTAGTAGTAGTAGTTAAACACAAGTTTACGTGATTATTTTCTGAGTCAAAACCTGAATCAAATCTGAGCATTTTTTGGACATTTTTCAATCATATTTTGTTTTGACATTCCCCGCCCGTAATTACTCATTCAAAACCAATCGCAGTCCCACACTACGCTGATTGACAAACCTTGACGTATGTGCAATTGGGCACCTGATTCTGTCCATGAATATATCAGTTTTTTGTTTTTCGGGTTAATACTGTTTTTTTACACCCCCCCCAAGACTTACCGAAAAAAGATGAGATTTTTTATTACTCATCTGAACCTTTAGCCTTTTAGTAGACCAAAATCTAGTACCTAATCTTATGTGCAAATTCAGTTGGGTCTGCAAGAAATTTGAGCAAGGTTGTTTCTGTCCGCAAGCGGCCTATAGGACCATTAGAGCGGGAGAGCAGGCCTTGGGTCAAACATCATCGTTCATTCCCAACACATCTCAGCTGTGACACCTTGCGTAGTTAGTAGGACCCCGCTACAATCAATGCAAGGTAGTTAGTGGTGTCAAATTTGGTGTCACTTTTTCAATAGGGGCCATTTAAGTTTACACCAGGGTCAAAACTTAAAAATTACTCCAATCATGTTGAACTGTATGCCATATTTTCCGTATAGTCATAAGGATCAAATGTATAGTTGTTACCATTCTTGACCATGTCGTTTCGAGTTATTGGGTAAAAAATGGCTTTTTAAAAGTGCAATAAAAAGGTCAATTTCATTTGTAAAGGGGTCAACATCAGAAGTGCCTCCAATTTGGTTAAAAAATGAAACAAATTGTTCATCCAACTTAAGTGTCAAAATATAAGGAATAGTTTGCAGCATATGCAATGAAAGAAGTTATATTGCTATGTGACACACAATAGGTCATGGGGCAACCTATCCAATTGGCATTGACCTTATTTGCCATTTATCTTGGTAAGTAAACATTTGACATAATCAAACTATTACTTTTTGGAAGGCCTCACTCCGCGGCAATGTTTTGCAAGCATTTAAAATACTGGAGTAACTTTAATGTTGACCCCTGTAACAAAAATGAGTTTGACCTTTTTTGCACTTTTAGCCATTTTACCCAATACTCCTAAAACCAACGGTCATAGATGATACAAAAACTATACATTTTGGAATGCCCTGTGACTAGGGACAATATAGCATACATTTAACTGATTGGAGTCAATTAAAAGTTTGACCCCTGTGTAAACTTACAAATGGCCCATATTGAAAAAGGACCACCACAATTGGCACCACTAAATACCTTGCATTGATGTAGAGTGGTACATACTAAACTACTAAAGGTGTCAAACTTAGATGTAGTCGGGCACATGTAACAAACTCCTAAAATAAGGCCTTATTGATATTCTGCTCACTGCTCTTACATGGGAAACAAGCAAATTGCTCATAGCACAAAACTGGAAGCTTGGGATCAGCATTTGAAATAAGAAAAAATAATCTGGTAATCTGCCGGATTACCAAAGGGTAGAAATGTTGGAAATCGGCCACAAAAAATTTTAGTCAATCTGTAATCAACCAAAAACCCCAGGAACCCATCACGAAACAATCTGGGACCATCCAACAATGAAAGTTTCTTTTAAAAATAATTATTTTGGACAGTGAACAAGCAACTCATTGAATCGGGGTTCAGGCAAATTTTCATCAAAACCATTGACACATAAAGGAGCTAAAAAACCAATGTGAACGATTAGAAACCATCCAAAGTGTGGAATTTTAAACAAAATCATTTTGGACAAAAATTGCCAATTTGAGTCCATGCAATTGTTTGTAAAAAAGTAGCCAAAAAACACCAGGAAAACCCCATCCAGTAAACCATCTGAGACCAGCCAAAGTGGCTTTAAAAATCATTTTGACTATTTTGAACCAAAAACCAAACTGAATTGGTGTCCAAGGCCTTCTCATCAAACCATTGAAACACAAAGGAGCCGGGAAACAATGGGAACCATCCAGAAACAATTCAGGAACATCAAAAGTATCACGTTTTCTTTAAAAAATCATTAACCACTTGAACCAAAAAAGCCAATTTGTATTCCACACAATTGCCATCAACAACCATGAATCACAAAGGAGCCGAAAACACTGGGGGAAATTTCAGAAACCATCCAGGAAGGACAACACCAAGTATTCACTTTTCTTTAGAACTCAGTAGTTTTTTGACCATCTTGATGAACCAAAATAGCCATTTGTGTTCCACACAATGATCAACAACCATTGATACACAAAGGGAGCAAAACACTGGGAACTATCCAGGAACCATCCAAATTATTCACTGTTTCTTTAAAAAATCATTAAAAACCCAAATTTTACTAAAAAAAATAGCCAATTTGTGTTCCACACAAATTGGTCAAACACCATTGATACACAAAGGAGCCAAAAGACTAGGAACTATCCAAGGAACCATCAAAGTATTCATTTTCTTTAAAAATCATTAGTTTGACCATCTTGAACCAAAATAGCCATTTGTGTTCCACACCCCAATTGTTCAAAACCATTATACACAAAGAGGCCAAAACACACTGGGAACTATTCCAGAATCATCAGGCAAAACCATCCAAATTATTACACTTTTCTTAAAAATAATTAGTTTGACCATCTTGAACCAAAATAGGCCAAATTTGTGTCCAACACAATTGATCCAAACACCATTGAACAACACAAAGAAGCCGGAAAAACACTGGGACTCTCCGAACCATCCAGGAAAAAACCATCCAAATTATTCACTTTGCTTAAAAATAATTAGTTTGACCATCTTGACCCCAAAAATAGCCAATTGTGTGTTCCACACAATTGTCAACAACCCTTGATACACAAATTTTCTGAGACGAGAAAAATGGGAACCATTCAGAAACAATTTGATTAAAAAAAAAAAAAAAAAACACTTTTATTTTCAAAAATTATTCATTTTGATCTTTTTGACAACAGAGCCAATTTGGGGTTCGGGCAATGCTTAATAGCCATTGAAATTCAAAGGAACCAAAACCCCCTGTAACCGCCAAGAAACCATGGGAAAACATCCAAAGTGTCCACTTTTCTTTAAAAATATTATTTTGATCATTTTAAACCAACGTAGCCGATTTGGGTTCCAGAAATGGTCAACAACCATTGATACACAAAAATGATATGACAAACACTTAGGGGACCATCCGAAAACCATCAAGTGTCCACTTTTGTGTACAATGTTATTTTGATTCTCCTGTTCTCTGTGATATGTGGGAATTTTAGCCACCTCTGTTATTTGAAATCCTCTTGTTGCATTAAGCCACAATTCAAAAAGTGAATTATCACCACCTCTATTTTGAGGTTAAGATTAAAACAAAAATGTCTCCCATTGTTTACATCTCGAAAAACTTGAATCATCTCAAAAATCATAAAGGGTCACAAATTAGAAGGCAGCCTCGTTATTCTGTGCATATTGCTATGGGTCTGAGTTGGTTTGGGTCCGAGTTGGTTTGGGTCCGAGTTGGTCATGAATTTGGGTCCGAGTTTGTTTGGGGCCGAGTTGGTGTGGGGCCGAGCGGTTGGTTTGGGGGCCAGTTGACTGGATAAATCCCATAATTCTCTCAATAGAGGGTTCCCTTCAAAC